>CAUYON010190376.1:0-66683 GCA_963573935.1 Arctocebus calabarensis
GGCGCCTGTAGTCTCAGCTACTAGGGAGGCTGAGGCAAGAGACTCGCTTAAGCCCAAGAGCTGGAGGTTGCTGTGAGCAGTGTGACGCCACGGCACTCTACCCAGGGCGATAAAGTGAGACTCTGTCTCTACAAAAAAAAATTGGCATGGAGTGGAAAATTTTAAGACATGAATGTCCTTGGTATTTCCCCTCCCCTCCTTCTCACTCCCTCTGTTCCCTATAATAAAGAGAATTTTGCCTTTGTTCACTCAGGGTTTCTCCCTCCATCAGCATCTGATCGTGTTCTGTCCTTGCTTACCTCACTGTAGTAATGAAACCTAACGTCTGGGTAGAAAGAGATTAGGCTGAAGGTGGAGAATAAAAGAATAGAGGTTTTGTTTGCTGGATTTCCTTGTTCAGAATCTGAGTAACGATCAACATCGGTACAATGGGTAGCAAAAAAGAAGGCAAAAGCGATAGAAAAATCTCAGTGCAAACCTGGGGGATGTATGTTGAGGAAGATTCCGGAAGCCGAGTGCTGAGTAGGTAGTTTTTGAAGTGTTTGTTTGGATTGGAAAGTGAGGATGGAATTTCCAGGGGGCTTTTGGATATATAAGTGGGTGGGGGTGGAAAAGAAAAGGAGTTCTCAGAAGTGTGGTTGTGCCTTCTAGGAGTCTTTATTATGTTCTTTGAGATTGGCATTTGATCTTAAATTACTCTTTTGTTGCTGAATTGCACTTGTTAGAATATGGCTGGCCTGTAAGAGGACTAGGGTTTATTAGGGTGACTCCAATTTCTCACAGTATTGAAGGTAGCATTCAAGAGTTCATGAACTTAACTGCCATGTCAACACAAAGTATGTTTTAAACTTACCATTGAATTCTGATTATTAGTAATTTTAGAAGTGTGGCTCCCCCTCCCCTAATTACATTGCATGTAATGATAGTTATTTTACTTACTTCTGCTGCTATCTGTAGGTAGGTGATGAATAAACAAATGAAACAACTCACAGAGAAGAAATACTTGGTCTTTGATCTATAAAACAAACAAACACACAAACAAACCACCCTAACAAATCAAAAGAGAGCCCTGACACCTTGGTAAGATTGAAATGACAGTAGGAAAGAAAGATTTTCAGTTCTCTAGAAACTAGAATAAAATACAAGAGTGTCTTTTGGTGGGTAAAGAAGTGAAGTTCAATGGAAGATGTACCAGGTAGAGATTCTATTGAGGATTCTAAGGAGAGAAAAGAGCCTTGGACCAAAAGCAGAAGCTCACTGGAACAAACATGAAAATAATGGTACATCCCAGATTGTACTATAGGAGAATGAAATTCAGGAATGGTTAGAGATGTCCAGAGATGAGAGAATTGAGGAAGACACATCTGTAACTTTGGGTTTCTTTTTCTGTTTTCTGTACTTGCACTTGTCTATTTTAATTTCTAAAATGTCACATATTCATCCATTGTCCCTGCCTTCCATCACCACCATCTTAGCACAAGAGACCATCACCTTCTACTTGGGTAATTGCAGCAGCCTCCTAGCTGGTCTCCCTGCCTCTTCTCCAGCCACCTTCCAGTCTGGCTTTAATTCCACTGCCAAAGTCTGGTCACACCTCTCGACTATCTGAATGGAATCCCATTGAACTTAGTCTAAAGCTATAAATCCTCACCTGGTTCTCATGATGGAGCCATCTCCCACCTCTCTCACCCCATCCTGTCCCCCCCCTTTTACTTTATCTTCCAGTTGCTGAAACACACCAGTCTCCCTTCACTACATAGATCTTTTAAATAATATACAAGAGCTGACAGTTAAGTTCACGAACTTGTCTTAGAAAAAGTGCTACGTCCATTGTTGAATAGCACCATGGTCACCATCAAGGCATTCCCCCTGGGAAGCTCTGCACTGATGCCAGAGCCTGGTCTACCCTTGAAAGCAATTATGGAATTCTTTTTCTCATTCTAGACAAAGTGTAACATGCTATGGTCACCTTTGAAGTGCTCTCCTTGGCCATCTGGTTGTCATAGTGATATTCAGCAATGAGGTTTGTAGCACTTTTTCTAGGACCCTCAAGTTCACAGACTTCTTTTCCCTTTTCCTGCCTCATCTTCTTTCTGTTTAGTTAGTTCTTTTACACCTTTCAGAGCTCAGCTCAACTAGCTTTTCCCCAGAGACACCTTTTCCAACTGTTCTCCTTCTAGAAGACTTTGGTCTTCAATTTCATTTTCATCATCTTCTGTACTTTCATTCAAAGAATTTACCAGTTGGTAATTACTCTGTATGTGTTTACGTGATTATTTGATTCCAATAGTCTCACCTTCTGGATTCTAAACTTCATGTAGTCAAGGGCCTTGGTTATTTTACCTGTCTTTCGTCACTGGCGCCTAGCAGAGACACACACGGGGTGATCAGCCCTCAGTTGTCCTTATTGGCTGAGTGGACCCGTAGACAGCTGGTCCTTTTTGTATTTTTACTGAAATTAGCAACAAAGTTGTTGGTGAATTTAAGAACCCTACATTCTGGATGGTTACAGCAACAGCAACGTACTGTAAAGGAAGGGTCCAGCTGGGATAAGGCTGGATGTCAGTTGGTGGAAGGTCACTTCTTTCCTCGGATCACAGTTACCATCAGGGCCAGATGCACCCACGTGGAGTCAGACCCAACAGAAAGTCTTCAGTTCATGACAGAGGATTCTCTGGGTCTCATTTTATCCCCCACTATCCAAGAATGTTCTTCTCAGAAGGAGCACTTCATCCAGCATTGATCATCTACTGTGTGCTTTAACTTTCTAGTGAATAGTAAGGTAGAAAGAGAATAGTAGTAAAGAAATATTAATTCTTGTGCTCTGAGACTGCCCCAAAATAAATCTCTTGAATTTTTAGAACCTACATGGCATTGCTATTATCCCCATTTATCTATGATTTTCCTTTTAACTGGTTACTTTTGGCACTGTGCCTCTCATTATCACTTTTCAACGTTGTGCTTTCAACAGATCTCATAATAAAATAGCTAATTTAACAATTCATTAGGTTTGTAATTTAGCAACACGAACAAACAGCTAGTTCTATTGACTTTTGATTTGATTATTCAGTAGATGGACGTTTACTGTCAACAAATACAAAAACTCAAAAGTGTCAGATTTCTCACTGAGATTAATTATTGACCAGTTTGGGTTGTCTTTTTTTTTTTTTTTTTTTTAAGAGTGAACCATTGGAAGATTTTTTTTTTCCCTACTTCGTAATAAGACAGAAGATATTTTCACGTCTAAAAGTGTCAGAAATTCAATACATGGTGCTGGATGAAGTCTGAAGTCCTGCTCTGCTGTTCGGGGTGGGCCCAGCCTGGGCTGTTAACCCTCCCTTCCACTCTCCACTTTCCCACTCCCCCACTCTGACCTGCTCCGCGCTGTTCTTGGAGTCTGTGAATTAATTATTCATTCCAGAAACACTCCGAGGCACTTTTGAAATACAGGTTTAGCATCTGTAGCTGAAATCAAAGTAAAAGCAACTTAAACAACCTAGGAGGTTGTTTCTGTTTCAGTTTGCAGTGCAGATGGTAGCACTTTTGTCCATGGGACTGGGGATCTTTCTAGGTTGTTGTTCTGTTCTCCGGAACGCGCAGCTTGTTTCCCATGATGGGTGACTCTGTCCCAGCGCTCACGTGTTGGATGTGGCAGTTCTTCTTTTCTGTGGACTAGAACCCAGACCTATGGCCGTCCCCATTGCAGGGGAGGCTGGGATGTTTGTCTCAGACCAGCAGCCAGTGTCCACAGAGCAAAGAATGGTTCTAGAGAACACAAAGATGAATCTTTGCCATCCCAGCTCTGCGTCAGTTACAGGTAGTCCCCGGGTTATAGACCAGATAGGTTCTGTAGGATTATTCTTCAGTTAAATTTGTACATAAATTGGAGCAGGGTACATTTACCTATTACCTCAAAGCAGTTTTGATTTGCATTTCTCTGATGATTTAAGATGACGATGAGCATTTTTCCATGTGTTTGTTAGCCATTTATCTGTCCTCTTCAGAGAGGTTTCTGTTCAAGTCTCTTGTCCACCAAGTTATGGGGTTGTTTGTGCTTTTCTTATTGATTAATTTGAGTTCTCTGTAGATTCTAATTATCAGACCTATGTTGGAATCATAACGTGCAAAAATCTTCTCCCATTCCAAAGCTTGTCTGTTTGCTTTGGTTGTAGTTGGAACCCATTCTTCTTAGAAAATTATCTCAAGAGTGGGAAAAAAAGTATCCAATGGACTCAATTATGGATTATTACGAAACCAATATATAAACACACACTCATACAAGTGATAAAACACAAATATAGGGTGGTGCCTGTGGCGCAGTGAGTAGGGCACCGGCCTCATATACTGAGGGTGGTGGGTTCAAACCCAGCCCCGGCCAAACTACAACAAAAAATAGGTGGGTGTTGTGGCAGGTGCCTGTAGTCCCAGCTACTCAGGAGGCTGAGGCAAGAGAATGGCCTAAGTCCAAGATCTGGAGGTTGCTGTGAGCTGTCGCCACAGCACTCTACCCAGAGTGACAAAGTGAAACTCTGTCTCAAAAATAAAAAAAAAAAAAAACTAGAAAAGAAAAGAAATTACTGTAACTGTATTAATAGGAACTCTGAGATTACCTTGTACTCTAGAAGTCTTGCAGTGTAGGCAAGACACTTTTAAAGATGGTAACTACTCAGGAGGTTGAGGCAAGAGAAGCACCTAAACCCAAGAGCTGGAGGTTGCTGTGAGCTTTGATGCCACTACACTCTACCAAGGGTGACAAAGTGAGACTTTGTCTCTAAAAAAAAAAAAACAATAAAAAACACAAACATAATCTAGCAAGGGGAAGGGGGAGGACAGTTGGTGGGAGGGGGTGGGCATTTGGTGGAATCTCACCTAATGTGCACAATACAAGGGTAAATTTCAAAATATCTACAAGTAAAATTTAAATGTCTTACCGCAAAAAGTACATACGGGAGCTGATGGCTGTGCTAATCGATTTGATTTAAGCATTCTACATTGTATGTAAATCATCACTTTGTACCCCATAAATGTACACAGTTATGACTTCAATTAAAAATTAATAAAAATATTTCCAAACATTTGCCTATTACTTATAACAGCCTCTGTTCGTAAGAGTGACTTGTATATCCGTCTATGTTTGTAACTCGGGGAGTCACTGTGATAGCCCCCGTTTGTAAGTATGAGTCATATGATAATCTCCATTTGTAACTCAGCGACTCACCGTAATAGCCTCTGTTCATAAGTGCGAGTTGTACATCAGTCTGTGTTTGTAACTTGGGGACTCTCTATGATTGCCTCCGTTCGTAAATGTGAGTGGTATATACGTTGGATGTTTTTACTCGGAACCTCCTGTACGTGCTGTGCTGGAGTACAGAGATGAATAAAGACTGAATTTGGAGAATTCAGTGTAGAGTGAGGTCTCTGGATCTACCCCAGTTGTCTGAAGAGACACGAATATGTAGAAGCATGCTTCTTGTACATTCTGTATAAACAGAAGGTGTTCTGTAGATATTGTGTGTGATTTCCTGTGCTGTTGCATTTGATGCCCCATGGCCTGTGATTCTTTTTTCTTCCCATTTTCCATGGGAAGAAATTCTACCATTCTGCCAAGGTTGGCCCCAGTGTCCCCATGTTTGGGAAGACTTCATTCTTCCTTCCCAGGGTAAGTGTTTCCTGGTGCTTCCACTGTGCTTAAACACGGTGTTTTCTTTCCTCTCTTTTTGGTAAGTGCCTGGAGGCGTAAATAGATTGCACGTATTTTATTTATTTCATATTCCTGGCACCTTGGCGTAGTGCTGAGTAAATAAAGGTGCTCAAGAAGTGTTTGCTGAATCCAATAAGGTAGAGCTTGGCATCGTTTTAATGGATTCTTGAATGACAAGGTGGGTGGAATCTCTAACGAACGAGGGAATCTCTTTCACATTGTGTACAAAAATATCACAGTTAATTAAGAAGTTAAGTGAATTTCGAATCCAAATTCAGAATCCTAGAAGAGTTAGATCATTTCCTTAGCCTTTTCATCTCTTTCTAATTTTGAGTTCATTTTTATTCTTTTTTTTCTATTTATTTATTCTAGTAAACGCATGGTGCTTGAGGTGATAAAGGGGCCTTCAGCAAAAACTTGAATTTGAATTATGTGTTTTCTTCTATTATTTATCTTCTGTCTTGCCAAGGTTCCTTTTTTAAAAATCAGATTTAATTTATCTTGTATGATTCAGAAAATTTTGAGTTTTTTTTTCTGGGACTTTTATTTTTTTCCCCTTTTATTAAGTCATACATGCATAGGTCATGAATACATTTATGTCTTTGTGAGATTCAATGTGTTGATTTTTTTGTACAAATTGGAATACTTACATCCAACTAATCAACATAGCTTTCACCTCATTTACTTAATCACAGGGTTAAGACATTTGTGTTCTATACTTGATAGATTTGACTTGTACCCTTGCAATAAGCTCCATAGGTGTGGTCCCACCGTTTACCCTCCCTCTATCAAACTACCCCCTCCCATCCCCCTCCTCTTCCCTCCTTCATCCTGGGCTATAGTTGTGATTCATCTTTCAAATGAAAGTGTGAGTTTTTTCTGGGACTTTAAGAGTCAATTTGGAATGTAATTCAGAAGTTTCATTTTTCCCTAGGTTTCTAATTTAATCACAAGAATATCCTTATTGTGCATTTATAGTCTATTATTTTCCTTTTAGACGTCCAAATACACAGAGGATTGATTAGTATACGATAAAGCCATAGCATTTTCACAGACTGTGTACATTACATCAATTACAGGGAGTCACTTTCTCTGTTGCTTACATTACTGAGAAACAAAACATATAAGTGTTTCGGGCCTCAGTTACTTCATGGGACAAGTAAAAAAAATTAAACTAAGGCAGGAGTCCTTTTCAGTTATAATAGCCTCTTAGTCTGTTGATAAGGACAAAGAACGGTTATTGCAAATTACAAGTTTTTTAGAAAATATGGTAAAGTGTTATTGGCAAATAGGCTTTGGTTTATTCCTGGGCCTAATGGGTTTAAGAGTGACTGATCTTAATCTGTGACTTGAAATAATTAACATAACCTTCCTAAGTGGTAACAGTACATGGGGTGACGTGGGCATAGGAGCAAATCTACTATGATGGACAATGGTTTTTGAATCGGCATGAATTAACACGGTCCATATACAAATTAATAGTCAAATCCCCATAGACACAGCTTAATGGTTCGGTGCTTTAGGTGTGACACATACAAAATCTCTTCGAGACACTGCTAAGATCAGATCGGTCCCTAAAAGCAACTGTGTCTTTAGGGAAAGGTAGAAATAATCGCTTCCAGGGAGTATTGACTTATAAACTTTCCAGCTTGGATGGTAGCCTTAGGTAGTTTATTGTGTCTAAATCATAGGTGATATATTACCTAATTAATTCAGTCTGGCTCTGATCAAATTCGCCTGCTGGAGTTATGTTAATGCAATCCTCTCTAACGTAGAAAATGAATATTTGGCAGTGAACCACCAAACAAGTGTGCAGTGAATCAGGTCCTGAGGCTACCCCGGCAATCCTCCTTAAGGATTCCTGTGAAATACCTACTGCAGGACAGAGCATCTGACAACGTGGAGGGTGTGTCTGTAGTCCTGGGGATCCACAGTGAATTTCAGTCTAGACTCAGTCATTTGTCAGGGTCAGAGGAAGAGGGGGAAGGAGCAGATCAGATATTCCCCAAACGTTCCAGGGGTAGCACGGAATCCGGGATGCTGTTTCCAGCCTGTGCATTTGTGATGGAGACAGCATAGGCGAGCAGCCGCGGGAACAGAAGCAGCAGCCTTGTCAGAAGCAGTCACATAAACAGCAGCAGGAACAGGCCTCCTCTTTTCAAAAGCAGGCTACTGCAGGCTCATGAAATGCAAGATTCTCTGATGTTTCAGAAGCTCCCGAGTTGAGGATGGCTACCCTAAAGACGTTGCCAAGGAACTCTGGTGATTTGGACGCTCACCACTGTGGGTTAGCAGTAGTTACTACTTTAGGAAAATTCAGGCTACTTTCTGTAGATTTTTGCAAGCAGGCAACCCCCTGAAGAAGAAGATCTCAGATTCCCGGCAACAACAAGAACACAACAACAACAGGACAGACAGAACAAAGTTTTGGCATGCTTGGAGGAGGAAGGGGTTTCTTCCAGAAACTACCTAGAAGGCAGAAGCTAACTGGTGATTTGCCCATGGCTCTTACCTGTGAGCAGAAGGTGGGACGAGATGGACAGAGCCTGTGACAAGGAGGCAAGGCACAGCGCAGCTTGGTGAAGCCACACGCTGACTGCATCCTGTCACCTCTTCATGCAGTGCTGTGGGCTGGTACATCGCCGGCGAGCACGGGTGTCCTATGTAAGTTTCTATGGCTGTAAACTTGCAGCTGGGACCTGAAAAATACTATTGGTTTCTGTCTGCTGCATGTCCTTTCTCTCAGATGTTTTTAATCCTTGTGCTGAACCAGCCAGACGATCAATCGTTTGTACCCCGAGTTTTCAGGGCACCTGAGATGCTGAGATTCTTTTTGGTTTCCCCGCCCCCCTCCTGGAGATGTTTTCCTCTCTATCTTTTGTGCCCGTGTTACTTTGCTCAGGTTGGAAATAACCTTCACAGGGATTGGTCTGGGAAGTCCATTGTCTCCGAGATCTGTCTCAGTTCAAACCAGTTGGCATTCTCTTTTACCTAGAGAAGTTCCTGTTTTTGTATTTGAATTATGGCAGGGGGAGGGGCGGGTGGTGGGGAAAAAAAAAAGGAATACTACGGAGCTTGTCAAATTAAAGATAGCCACCGAGGCTAATGTTAAATCCTGTTTTGAACAGCTTCAGAGGAAGAGTAGCTGGTAATCGTCTGATGTTGCCAGAGCGCTCGCATTTACAACAGCTTTATCATCGTGTGACTTTCACTGAAATAGTCCTTATTTCATGGACCTGCTCTGTGTTGCAAAATGGCTGTCTGAGTATTAAATTCTACAAGGCAGGCTCGCACAGACACTGAAGAATCACTACTTAACATGATTGGATGCTAATTGAAATATGCTATGCAGTATGCTAGCCGACAGCCTCTGAGGAAGCACTGGCTTTATTTTCATACTTTTTTTTCTTTTGCACACAGCCACACTTCATTTTCAGACAGTGATGCGAGAGAGAGAGAGAAAGAGAGAGAGAGAGACAGAGAGAGAAGAGAGAAGGTTTTTGCAGGCTGGCCAAACTGCAGTGCTGAATTGCTTAACCCTGGTTTGAAATTCCTGGCTGCAAAACAAATAGAAAATTAACAAGGACAGCTAATCAATACTTAAGGTTATTAGGTAAAGAAATCTGTGACCTTGGACAATTGGCCATCAGAAGGGATATAAATGAGACTTTCAGGACAAACAAGGTCAAAATCTGATAAGATCTATGGAAAGTTGAAAACTAGATGGGGTGGGGGGAGTGGTTAGGGAAGGAATAACTCTACTCCTGTCAAATCTTAAACATAGTATTCAATTGTATTACATAAGTAAGAACATTAAAGAGCCCCTATAGGATAAAAGGTTTTTGTAAGTGGTACATATTCAGTGCCATTTGTCTTTTAAATGCAACAGTTGACACATCAGGAGTCACTGGAAGTCAGGTACCAACCAAGATTTTAAAGTATGATATCTGTGGGAATAAATGTTTTCTATGCAATCAAAAAAATCAATTGATTTTAAATAAGATTTGGGAGTAAGGGTTACAAACTTGAAAGAGTACAGAATTATCCACATAAAGAAAATCTGAAGTTGAAATAAGTAATTTGAAATTAGAGATCCACATTTTTATAGGATAATGAACAGTGAGAATTCTATAGCTTTTATGTTATTTCTATTAATTCTTGTATAGTGAAGGAGAAGAAATCCGTGGTTAGGTAATCCTGCTGAATACAGGAATACTGAGACGAGACCTCAAAGCAACAATTTCCACCCAATTTATTTTTGTTCTTTTCCTTACGTTGAACATACAAATAAATAGGAAAAAAGGACATAGCTCAACCTTATTTGATAAAACCTTGAGTAAAAGATATAGAGGGTTGGTTCATCGGCTGCTTCTTAAACTTTTTTACCCAATATTTGGGTTAAGGAACCACAAAATAGATAGCATAAATACATTTTCAAGTTAAAAGGCATCTGTACCCTCGGTCATTAGAAATAAATTTTCCTTTGCTTTAGAACGCTTCTGTCCTATAACCCACCTGCAGCTGTTTGAACTGTTCTTTGCCAATTGAATATGTGGGTTGCAGTTTTTTTTATAGATGGCCACCTCAGAGAAGGAGGTATGGTAAATCTGAAGCCTGTTTTATTTCCTTGGAGGAAAAGAAACCGCTATGATCTTTCTATGAGTGAGTCCTCTAATTGTCTGCAGAGCACTCAATACTCTGGAGGCTGGCTGCTCATTGAATAACCATGTCATCAGGGAGCCCAAGGCAGCCACAAGCCCTTTTGTGGGCCGGGGTCTTCCTAGCGTCCTTTGTCAAATCTATTGTTAGAGTGGGGAATGACAACTTAGGTCAGACTAACACTAAATCCCAACATTGATATCCATGTACATGCACATATAGGCTATCTAGTAAATATCCTGATATGTATCCTAACATGTATATAGAATATACATATATAAGATAAATCAGTTGACATACGTGTGTGCAATTATTGCAATCTTCCACTAGTTTTTTTGCCCTTTTTGATTTTTTTTTAGTATGACAGCTTTCTAAACGATTCCTCCTACTCTTAACGCTGTCTCTCAGAAAGAATCTGAAAGTTATGTGGGTTTCAAAGAAAGTTTGATGCAGATGCTATAGTTCCGTTTCTAGGGTTTCCCCTTTCTTTATGTCCTTTTTGGCTCTCTCACCTCAAACTGTTTAAGGTGCCCTTGGATTCCAGACGCCTGCGGAGAACAGCAAGCCTTTTTCGTCGCCCTTAAGACTCCATGGATTAGACTCAATTTAACACTGTTATTCACACTCAAGGTCTAGTTTTCTTTTGTTTATACCTAACCATCATGCTTTCAAAACTCAGCTTTGCCTCTCCCAAGCAATTCCTGTGTTCAGCTCAACCGTCTTGGCTTTTCACATGAAAGGACATGGACATCTGTCAGCTGCATAAATACTCTGAAATTTAGAAGGATCTGTAAACATGGTCAGCGCTGTGTATGTTTCTGTCACTTAAGTATCGCCATGTGCGTGCTTTGGGGAGCAGAGATTGATACTCACTCTTGCTGGTAAACTTTTTAGTGAAGCATAACACACGTGCGGAAAGGTGAGCACAGAAGCCTAAGTCTGAGTGTTCACAAATCAACATGTCTGTCACCAACACCCAAATCAAGATGCCGAACACAGTGGATACCCCTTCTCCCTGCCAGTCACCACGGCCTCTCTGTTTCCTCGGGGTACCCACTAATCCGACTTCTATTATCATAGACTGTTTTTTTTTTCTCCCCATTTCTAAATTTTATTCAAATAGACTCTGCATGTACTCTTTTTTCGCCCTGATGGGCATCTGGGGAGTTTCCAGTTTGGGCCTGTCATAAATAGTGCTGTTATAAACAGTGGTGGCCTGCCGTCTTATACATGTTTACGTACACATTTCTGTCGGATACAAATCTAGGAAGGAAATTGCTGAGTCATAGAGGACAGTACACGTATACTCAGCCTAAGTAGTTGCTGGTAAACAGCTTTTCTAGAGCATTCCATCATTGTGCTGTCCCACCAGGAGCACTTCCCCTGGACTTAGCATGCTCTTTTGAATTTTAGCTCTGGCCGGTATATAGAATCACCCCATTATGATTTTACTTTTCATTTCCCTGCTGACGAGTGAAGTCAAGAACATTTTCCTATATGTACGGGACATTCACACATCTTCTTTCATGAAGTACCTGTTGCTTTTTCTTTTTCTATTAGGTTGTTCATCTTTTAAAGCTTTTTTTTTCTTTTTTTCCCCAAAAAGAACTGGCAAGGAGAAAAAGAACTGGTGATTAGCGTGACAAAATTCTTAAAAGACAAAATGGCATGTGGTGACACGGAATTAGAATGTGGAAGGAGGCTTAACCTGGGTCTGCATCTTGATGGTACCATGTATTCCCTGTGGGACAGAGGAGAATTCTTTTCTCTTTTGGAGCTTCAGTGTCCTTGTCAGTCTAATCAGGATAACAGTAAAGCTTGGAAGGTTTATTCTGAGAGTTAAAGTGAAATAATGTTTGTCTGCACCTACTGAAGGCCTGATGCATGGTTGTTTATCACAACTAGTGCCCACTATGAGATCGGGTTGGGAGGGAGGGGAACTGGCTCTTGACTGGGCTGCAGCTGTGTTAGTGGTTAAAACCAAGGGTTGCTAAGTACTTGATAAATGCATTGGATGGTGAAGAACAACCTAGTCTGCACAGAACGAGTCTCTTAGGAGATCATAGTTTCCTTAGTGCCTGATCGCTTTTGAACTTTCAGAGGACTTAAATACAGTGAGGTCACCAAATAATACTACTTTTCTATACGGAGGGTGGCAAAAATTGTACGCACAGTTAAAAAAAAAACTGTATTAAATTTGTAAATACTCAAGTCACCTTTGACTTGGGCTATTACAAGAGGCGCTCAAACATGGCTTGTATTCATCTTTTGTTATTGGTATATGATGAGTGTTACAATTTTAATACAGTTTTTCCACTTAAAATGTATATACATCTTTTGGTACCCTCTGGGTATAGCGTCACTTAAGCGACTCATCCCTCCCAATTCTGGTTGTTATGGTTACCTGATGTACACTTATATATTCTTCCAAAGTTTACAGAATCCTTTTGTGCCCACTATTTCATTTGACATTGAAGCAGTCTCTAAGGGTAGGCGAGGCAAGTGATGGTATCACCATTTGATAAATAAGAAAACTTCACCCTCAAGGAAATTAACTTTATCGCCAAAGGCCACAGGTCTGATTGTGGTCAAGCTGAGATTCAGACTGAAACCTATTCTTATTCCGTGTGGGATGTTCATCTTCTTTGGAATGTACTTCTGAGTTTAAATAATTGAATTATAATTAAACTTAATTAACATGAAAATTATGTAGTGCTTCTGAGTATAAAAATCAATTATCATTGAACTTGAGATGTGCTGAAGTGTCAGTTCATAGAGATTTCTGGTTAGTAGAATGTAAGTAATATACTTTGCAAATTAGAGTTTTTCACTCACAATTTTTATACCTTTTGCAGATCAGAATTGCCCTACTAATTAAAATAAGTGTAAGCTATACACTGTTTTATATGTACCTTGGGGAATATCTGTTCATGGTAAATCATTTTTAAAGAGTTTTTGGTGGCACCAAATCCTCCCTTCACAAATAAAAGCATAAGATTCACATTCACAGTAGTGTGTGCATGCGTGCCTCGTGTGTGTATGTGTGTGTGTGTGTGTGTGTATGGTATACCTTAAATCACTCAGAGCTTTTCCAAATATGTCTTAAAATCTACTTTAAGAATGATATTTGGCTTTTAATACCTGGGTCTTTTAAAGTCAAATCCCTTTATATATTTTGGCAAGAGATTGCTGACTTTTCACATTTGAGACACGTGTGTTTTTAATAGCTTTCAAGATTAGCCACATTAAAATCCTTAATTTGACCATTCAAATTTTTAAGGTGCTATTGAAGTCCTAAAAAAAAAAAAAAAAACAATTGTTTTTAACTCATGCCTATCTCTCTAGGATATGTAAAAGTAATTTCTTTAAGGCCTTTCTGATGTATGCCTATATCAGAGTGGTACACATCAGGTTCAAAAATTATCACACCTGAGTATTTGTAAAATGCCATGATAAATATCAATGATTTAACATCTTTAGAGCTTTGAATTTTGCTTTAATTATAAGTTTTACTAGATCATGACATTTTATTAATAGAAAATGAGATAAACCAAACAGTTAAGGAGAACAGAGAGGGTAGTGAAATTCAGTTGGCAACCTCTGGGCACATGCAGGGCATGAAGTATTGATGAATGGTCAGGGAAGCAGGACATATTAACACCCATGGAGCAGGTCCCCAGGTACAGGCATGGCTTTCCTGGCCCACTGGAGGGACAGTCCAATGTGTGAATGACAGTGGACTCTGGGGCACACATCTGGACTTTGTGCATTGGAGAACCTTGGGCAAGTCACTCTATCCCTCCGTGCCTTGAATTCCCTTTCTGTGAAATATGAGAAATAATAATAGAACCTTCCTGATAGGTTTTCAGTGACTATTAAATTGCATGAGTTAAACGATAAAAATACTTGGCACGTAGTAAGTACTGGCTGAAGTGCGAACTCTTTGAATTATGATTATTCCTGCCTCTTTCTACATCTGAGCACGACTTACCCTATGCTGAAAAAGAGCAATCACCTTTAGGACGATGCATCCATTGGTTTAACGGACACTTTTATAAAGTTGACTGAACTATATAGAGCTGTAGGAGAATTATTTTTCTGTTCACTTATGAAGCTATTGTCCATCACCATTACTTGCTCTTTGCTCAGGGCTGTTCTGCAAGTTAGAAATACAGAGAGGAACTGGATCTCCAATCTCTGTCCTTGGAAAAGCCTAGTGTAGGGTGGAGATACACAAGTCTGTGGAACATCAATGTGTATTTGGCATAACAGGATTATCTGCTAATAGGAGGAAATTTGTGGAAGACCATCATGGGGAATACTGTGCAAAAAAGAGAAAAGGCTGGATTTGTATAGACTGACACAGGAAGAGGTTTATTTTATGAGAATATGTTACATAAAAATCAAGGTGCAGAGCAATGTATATACAGGAGAATCTCTGCAAGTTGACTTCCCAAGGGATTGTAACAAGCTGGTCAACATCTGAAGGTAGTCAGCATATGAAACTAGTCCTGCTGTATACATGTACATGGCTTAGGTCTGGTCCATGAAAATTAGGTCAGCTTAATGAGGTGGTCCATGTAGAGAGGTGGCCAGCTAGGGGGAGGCTACTGTGATGTGACTACAGTTACTCTGCAGGCATTCGTATCTTTATTGGTATTTTCATGGGTAGATGTCTAGAAGGCTTTACCAATGTACAGCTCACAGGAATGACATTATGGAGGGATAGGTGGGATTTTACTTTTTTTATCATCAGGTATTTTATAATAGATACATTTTATTTTTGTAATATTTAATGGGATCATTGCCTTAAAATTAATATATTCCTTATCTTTTTGTAGAAAGATACATGAAATGGAAATTAATACATAGAGATATGTGCTTCTTATCCTAGATCACTAAGAAAAAAGCACTCAATTTGAAATGCATTGAGTAAAAATAATCTATACATCGGGGAATCTGTTGATTGAGAAATGGGCATATTTACTCAGGATACTTTGGAATAAAGAAGACCAGTTCTGGCTGTGATTTTAGGCCTGGCCTTTATGGGGTATTAAATGTGCAGGTACTCAGCTATGGGTCAAGGTTAAGACATTGGCTTTGTGTGCATAGAATGTGTCTCATGAAGGGTGATCAAATTCTATTGAGTTTATTTGCACGCTGGCATGCCTTTGGGGTGGGGACATTTCCTAAGTGAAGTTCACAGGAGTTTATGAGTTGTACTTCATCCTAAGAGATATTTCCATTAATTTGTCCTGGCCTACAACCAAAGATATACTCCTGTCAAGATGGTCAGATAGGCATTTTGGGGGGTCATGCTCCCATCCCATGGTCTTGAAACATCTTTCCCTTCACTCCTGTGATACCTCACTCTCCTTTTCTATAGTTCTCTTTCTATTCCTCTCATTGACATTTGATATCTTTATTTTCCTATCTGATTTGTCACATTTTTAGGCAGGCATGACTCTGTCTTCAAGCCTAGAGAAGCTGGTGGGTAGGTGTATCAACACATACTTGAGGAATGCTTAGAAAAAGGGACACTTGTGAAAAGTAGATTAGATGAAATGGCTGGAGAAATTGAACTATCTGTGTAGATACTGATGGACTAAATCAATACGCCCATCTCAGTCAGACCTGTCTTCTGAGATTCAGACTCATACCTAATTAGGCAAAGTCTTCCAGACATTTCGATTTGGAAGGTCTCCAGGTCCTGTGGACACAGCCTGTGCAAGATTGAGCTCAGGCCTCTTGAGTCTTGTTCCTCCATCCACTCTTACACTGATCCCTAAATCTCTCCCTGGTCAGATTAAAGGACATCACTATACTCTCCCTTGTCCAAGCCAGAGACGAGGTCATTGTCCTTTCCCTCTACTCTCAGATCCATTCAGTTGTCATGGTCGGTCATTTCTTCCTTCTTAAGAGCTCTGGAATGTTTTCTCTATTCCACCCATCTCAATCATAGCACAGGCCCCATTAATCCACCTTCTTCCTCCCTCACAAATTAACACAGCCACCTCTTGACCGTTCTGCTCATCTTGTTTTCATTCCCAAGAATCCATTCTCCATGTTGTAGCTGCCATTGTGATTTTTCTCAAGTACAGTCATGGTATTTTTTGCTTAAAACTCGATGGTTGCACTATAAGTGCAAGCTGACCAGCATCCTTGATTTGCTTCTTAATGAAGTGCCCATCTGCTCCCTTGGCCTTGGCTTTTGGCACTTTCAGTGTCTGTAGCACCCTTGGCATTGAACATCATGCAGCTTCCCGACAGCCAGCTTCTTCCTTTGCCCCTGCACCTCTGAGTCTTGCTTAGGTGTCCTTGGTCTTTTCCTGCATTAGCACTTTCTGTACCTTATCTAAATAATCCCTTTCATCATCTGCTGTCCATTGAACACCTCTGTTCCTTTTTTGCTGTTGTGTCTTTCTTGCCCAGCAAGAATCCCTGGTATATAATAGACACTTCAGAGTAATATGTAATATGAGTCAGTACATAAGTAATGTTGGTAAAACATTATCAAATTACATATTGAGTCAATATGTAAGTAATGTTGGTAAAACATTATCAAATTCTTCCTTTTCTTCTACTACCCCGCTGCTCCTTTTTGTCATTGTAACATGCTTTTTTTTGAGGGAGAGGGAAGCTTCCCCCCCAGATGCCTCCTTGAACCGTCCTAATGCCATGGCCCTTTAGTACAGTTCCTGTGGGTCGTGACCCACAGGTTGAGAACCGCTGGTATAGAGTTAGGTTCCCCACTCTTGTTGCTAGATACAAAGTCAGAGAGAAATTCAGTTGCTGAAATTTGAAACTATGTCATTCTTTACTCTATAGGCCCGCTTTCACTAGTTAGATTATATTCTGTATATTTCTTTTAAGGATTTAAAGCAAGACCCAGCTTACTTGCTCACAAAGCTGTCCTGCTCAAGTACAGAAGAAATCTTAGTTCTGATCTTCAATAATGAAGTTCATCCCAAACCACAGACTAACTTTGTTTAAAAACAGTGGTTACAAAAATAGGTAAATATGTTTAAAAACGAAAACATTTTGAAGCAACTTGAAGCACAGCCATTAAAAACAAAATAAAACACTGGATTATTTAAAGCCTTGAGTTACAGGCTTTAACAGCTATGTGTATTAAAAGCTGCCCTAACATCTTCACCGTATATAAAATGAGCAGCTCCTATTTTGGGAGATGTGTCATTCCTCTTGGCTTCCCCAGCTGAGTCTCCAGCAGGTAGCATTTCTCCAAGGCAGCCTTTTGTGCTGTTGGTTTAGAAGCTTCTCCGGCCTGATGACCTTTCTGTTGAATAGCTCTGCCTCCCGTCAAGCCAGAGGCCTGTCTTTGTTCTCTTTCTTGGTATTACATTGAGATAACAGCCAATTCTCTTCTATTTGAATCATCAGAAGTAGCTTCCTATTTTGTTTATTGGGGTTTTTTTTTTACTTTCTTGCTTGCACTTTTGTGCCGAGTAGATCACTGTTTTCCTGCCCACCACCCAAGGAATGAATAATTTATGTCATTTCTTCTGATTTCCAAACAAGAGAGAAAGAAGCAAAGCATCTTCTCCTACCATTTGTTCTTTCTTTTCTTTTCTTTTTGTTTCAATAATGGTCCCAGTGAGTCTGTGTTGCTCACTCCCAAATGTGTCACTGATTTTTCTCTGGTATTTCCTTTATGGGGAGAATCAGGGTCCCCCCTGCCCTTTGGGGCAAATGTTAGGCTACGAAACAAAGTAGTAGGTATTCAAAAGAATGGAACACAATGTTTTTCTACAAAGATGACTGGGACACACTCAAAAGGAATGGAGGCGTCTTAGTGACTTTCAAAGGTCCTAGATATTGGAGACGGGGCAGGATGTCTGGGAAGGGACAAGTTTAAAAAAGAATCTACTTGGAAGAGCTGGGATTTCTCCCTCCTTTCTCCACCAAGTTTACATGTATCTATATTAATAATCACTCTCAAAATATTTATAGAGAGTGTGGATAAGGTAAGGTTGTTTGGCTATACACAGTCGAAATCGCCTATTTGTCGTATGAAACATAGAACTCATTGGAAGTTCATGGCAATGTTTATATGTATTCTTTGGGTTACTAGAATTAGAATTCTAGGGATGTTCATTCAAAAAAAAATTATGCAGATACCTAGGAACCATTCCAGACTCATAATAGTTAATCTCAGGGGTGGATCTTGATCATTTAACTTTTAATAATCTCTCGGTGTGACTTTCATACACGCTCTTGTTTGAGGACTACTGGCCAATAGGAGAGCTGAGATGATAGAAGGAAATCCCAAAGCCAGAGGGCTGCTCTGAGAATTTGAGCACCAGGAATCATGGCCGGGCTCAGGCGAGTCAGCTCACTTGACATCAACTTGTGTCAAGTTACTCAAGGCTCGGGTTCCTGGGAGGGAAGATCAGAGTGACCCAGCTTGATCTCCCCAGCCCAGGAGAGGGGCGGGCTGCTGGCCTGGCTCTCTTACCAGGCATTGGTTAAACAGAGAAGGGAGAACTTCCCCAAGGGAAATCCAAATGTTATTTCTAGAAAAAAGGGAAATACGTCCTGGGCAGAGAAAAACCAGAGATGTTCTTTGCAGTGATGCACAATAAAAGGATATATTTTTTAAAAAAAATGAACCATGCTCACTTGTGATGAAAGCTTCTAAAGTGAAGTATTAACATACTTAAGCTGAAATTCGTTGGTGACAAGGAGGGGAATGATGAAAAAGGTAATGGAGATTGCTGGAGTTTGTCAGGAAGAATCTGGAATCCCCTTAAAGTAGCATTCATACCCAGCAAAAGCTTGTAAAGAGTGAGGACTGAATAAATATTTGGATGGATTGAAGTAACTAGTATTGACACCAAAGAGTTCATTCAGTTTTTGGTAAGGATTGGCAATTTATCGAATCATGATCCTGAATTACAAAAGTTTGCAGAACTGGCTAAGCAACACTTTGAAGAAGCTGTTGATGAAAGAGCTAAAATGAAATATAATATACTCTTTAATTCTTTCAAGGCACAGCTCATACCATTGCTTTCTTCCTTGTTAGGACAACACAACTCGTCAGATACAGTTCTGGTGAACGTCTACGATGAAAGAGCCCACTTGGATTTTGTATTTCTAGAAAGTCCCACTAACCTCTAAGTGTGAAATTGTACTAGATGTAACAGAAAGGAGAAAATTATCCTCTATATGATGGTGTGTGATGAGCTATACTGTAAAGCCTATTGGCAATTTTCCTTATATTAGGATAGATTTGGATGAAATTAATCTGTTGACCTGCCCACTTATTTTGAGGACGATAAATGTCAGTCCAGGAAAAAAAAAAAAGGAAACGTGGAAAGGAGTAAGAATGGTAATTTGCAAATTGTTCAAAATATGAATAACTGAAGGCTGGGTATGGTGACTCATGCCTGTAATCCTAGCTCTCTTTGAGACCGAGGTGGGTGGATTGCCTGAGCTCAGGAGTTTGCCTGAGCAGGAGAGTGAGACCTCTTCTCTACTAAAAATAGTAAAATTAGGTGGATGTGGTGGCATCTGCAGTCACAGCTACTCAGGAGGCTGAGGCAAGAGGATCCCTTGAGGCCAGGAGTTTGACGTTGCTGTGAGCTATGACACCATGACACTACCTAGGACACAGAGTAAGACTGTGTCTCAAAAATAAATAAATACATAAATGAAATGAATAAAACAAAGTATGAGCACTTCTCAGTAATCTTTTTGTGTGAAAGCTTACTGAAAATACCTTACGAAGCAATTTAATGATGTGCAAGAAGGTTCCTCAAGCTCATGAATTCTTGAACACCTACCCCTCAAGTGTGAATAAGGGAGCATTAAGGACAGACCCTAGAACGACCCACAGAAACTGTATTAAAGGGCCGTGGCATTAGGAAGGTTGAGAACCACTGCTCTAGAACTTAGCCTCATGTGTGCCAGCTTTGCCTGTCAACTTTGGTGTGATTAAAGAGAGCTGGACAGAAGGTCGTGGTTCTCCTATATCATGAGTTCCCTTTGAGGGTCACAAATATTTAAAAAAATCTTTGTATTTTTTTTCTTATACAATATCAACCCTCACTTTATTTAAAATCTCATGATTCTTCAATTGCCTTCTCAGCCCTCCTCAAAGCAACCAAGTTCATAGCATTTTTATTTCTGAACTCTAATTAGAATGTGCTTATTACCATTTTAAAATAATAGGATTCTTATTTCTATAGACCAAAAAGCACTTAAAATTTCTAAATGAATCTCCTCTTCAAAGAAAGAAGCCATCACTGCTGGAGGGGACTTTTCTGGTATCTTTTTTTTTTTTTTCTTTTTGTTTTTCATTTTTTTCCCCCATATGAATCCTTATTGCACATTTTTTTCCCCAATGTACTTAACTCTTGAACCATGATTGATAGTACAATCAGATTAAAGAATACTCCTTTAAAAGACACTGATTTGGGTCCTATTCATGTTAGCACTCCACAAAAAATGACATGACTAGCTCCCTTTTTTTCTGAGTTGATTGGAGGTTCTGTGTTTATTCTGCCCTTTAAAGTCCTTGATGAGACATGTACTTCTCGGGGCATTGTAAACAGTCATTAAGTCAGCCTGGATTTCACTCTGATGGCTCTGCTCCGTGACTATCTGGAAAAAACAACTATGGTTTGGCTTCAGGTTCTGAACGTTAGTTAACTGCCAGGTCTCAGATGGGTCAGATATAAGTACTGATGTTTCATCTACATACCAGCTTTCAGAATTCATTTCCCAACATTATCCTGTTAATTCCAGTACTTCTTCACGAAGGAGACAAGCTGCCTTTATAATGGAATAGACACCGGAGACTATAGACTCGTGGTTTTTGGATGTCAGCTCCTAGGAGGTGTGTAAGAGAGAATCATTCTGATTTGAAATCATATGGCATGTGGGGAAAGTTAAGTCAGTCCGTATTCTCTCATGCAACTCACTGTGGTTTTAAAATGTTCTTCATTTTAAATAATAGCTCTGCTTCTTGTAAAGCATAGACTAACATGATAAATGTTTTATTAATGGTTTCTGAATTACCATGCTGGCCAACTTTAAGCACAAGTTTTTAAATTTCCAAGTAAAGCTTTACCATCCGTTTTGCTTCATAACATGAATGGATTTCTCTGGCTTCAAAATATGTGACTTGATTGCAACCAGAGTACTGAGACTTTGTTTAGATTAAATAAGGAATGTACAAGTCAACTTTCCTTTATTCTTTGCCAATATTTCATCCATTTCAGTAAGTCAAGTCAAAGCATTAAAATATACTTTATAGTAATTTCAGATTGGTAAATATAGAACATCTCTGTACCACGCAATGGTTTCAGCTTTACCTGATGTAAAAGATTAGAACTGTTGGAAACTCTGGGCAAAAAATGGTGATCTCAGACAATTTTTTTTCTTTTCCCCTCCTTCATACTTTGTATGATGGTAGATCTCAGAAAATTTCATCAGAAATTAAAATTGGAAGCAAACAATGCAGCCACTATAAGCAACATAAGTGAGTAATGATGCCAGCGTTATTGGAGATGTCCATCCTGGGCTTGCCCAGCTCATTGTCTCCTACTGTGTGACACTGCCCAACTCAGTGCTACCAAAGGGCAGCTCTATAGGAGACACACAGACAGCACCCTCTCCCCACCCAGACAGGCTGCCAAAATGTATTCAATGAAGGTGTACACCTTGGCTTAAGAATTTCAATGAGAAATTCACAGAATTGGCAGTGGAACAGGAGCTGAAAGATTATCACTCATGAGAGTTAAACTGATGAAGAGTCATTGGAAGCTAATACTTTTTTATTGTTTGGGATTCATTGAGGACACAAAGGAGGTTACACTGATTGCATTTTTTAAATAAAGTCCCTCTTATAATTATGTTCCACCCCCGAGAGGTGTGTCACATACCGTGACCCTCTAAACCCTTCCCACCTCTCACCACTTGCTCATTCCCCTACATCTCTGCCTTATATGAGCTCATTTAGCTCATTTAATATGGCTTCAGATTAGGATAGAGTACATTGGATTCTTGCTTCTCCATTCTTGTGATGCTTTACTAAGAAGAATGTGTTCCACCTCCATCCGGCTTAATGTAAAAGATGTAAAGTCTCCATCTTTTTTAGTGGCTGAATAGTATTCCATGGTATACATGTACCACAGCTTATTAATCCATTCCTGGGTTGCTGGGCACTAAGGCTGTTTCCACATTTTGGCAATTTTTAAATTGAGCTGTGATTAACAGTCTAGTGCAAATGTTCTTATGATAAAAGGATTTTTTTTTCTTCTGGGTAGATGCCTAGTAATGATATTGCAGGATCAGATGAGAGCTCTTGTTTGAGTTCTTTGAGATTCTCCATACTTCATTCCAAAAAGGATGTATTACTTTTTAGTCCCACCAACAGTGTAAAAGTGTTCCCTTCTCTCCACATCCACACCAGCATCTGCACCTTTGAGACTTTGTCATGTGGGCCATTCTCACCAAGTTAGGTGATATCTCAGGGTGGTTTTGATTTGCATTTCTCTGATGATCAGGGACAGTGAGCATTTTTCATGTCTGTTAGCCATTTATCTGTCTTCATTAGAGAAGTTTCTATTCATCTCTCTTGCGCATCTCTCTTATTGGCTATGTGGGGTTGCCAACATTTTGAATACAAAAATACTGTGAGAAAATAGAAGCTGTGTAATAAAGAGTATACTTGGGGAAGGGAGTTAGTCATCAAAGGGATCTCGGCACAGACAGTGGAGCTTTCAGGAAGCATGGCCTACAAAGACGATGCTTTTATCGACTTTTTATAGATCAAAGGTTGTGTTGATGGCAGAGCATGAGAATGAAGATCAAAAATGGTTCCTGGCCTCTCTGCAGTTTGATTATCCAGTTTTTCTGAGTTCCCGCAAGCATATATTTTTTAAATCAGGTCCTGCCACTCATGGGGGCTTTAGTGATCTCTGTTCTTTTTCTCCCAAATGGCCTGAACTCTAATACAAGGTAAAAATATGATCAGCCAAGAAGATAAATGTGTGTGAAATGTTTGCATAAATGTAAGTAATATGACATGCTAAGTTAATGTAAAGTCAAGATGAAATGTATATACATGGAGGTTCATAAAATGGAAATGATAACTAAAACACAAATTATGAAGTGAGGCATACTTAATTTTTAGCTTAATGATCATGTTTATCTAATCTTAGTGCCCAGCACATATCAGATATGTGCCCTGTTATTCTTGGGGGTACAAAGATGAATCAAGTCATCTTTTTCCTCAAGGATCTCATGATCTGGTAGGGAGAATGAAACATCTTCTCTTTGTTTCCTTAAAATTTCTTCATTACTTTTGAGTCCTGAATCAAACTGTTACACTTACTTAGGCAGATCATGGGTAGGAATTTGCCTAGAAACTAGTTCACTATAACCAGCTATAACTTAATGTGGCTATTTATACATAAATTATGTCTCTAATCTTGAATTTCAGTAAGTGACCTTGCTATTATACTCTGCAGAAATTGGTATTTTTCTGGTTAAGGTATGAGGATTTTTGTATCAATAAATCATGGTAGAGGAAAAGATTATTGTTAGTATCTCTGTTACTACATAGATTAACTGCTATTCATAGAACTGCTGTACCCACATAATGACCAAAGAGATGCAAGATTTGACTTAAGACCTGATTGGTAAGTAATAGGGAGCTGTCCTTATTGTGAACAGGAATCTACAGTGATTTGCGGAGATGAACTCAGAGTCCTTCTGTCAATTCAGGCAATTGGGTTCAAATGAAGGAAGTCAGAAGGACCACACAGTCTTATTATGGGGATGCCAAAAAAATGTACATACATTTTAAGTGATCTTTCTTAAAATGTGCCAAAAATGTATATACCCTATGTCTATTTCCCGGGTGAGGTGATAAAGCAGTGAGGAAAATCTCAGAGGAAGGGGCAGTCGAAAGAAAGAAAAGAAAATGAAACATAAATCTAATTCTCTTTCTATTCTGACTCATAAAACATGATTTATTTAAACAAAAATTCTATTTGTAATAAAGAAAATAGACGTTAAAGAAATAGCTAAGATAGCCAAAGATAATCATTCTACTTTTCTCAACTTTTGGGAGGTTAACTTGCCCTCTGAAAATATTTTTTTTTAACCTCTAGTAAGTTTTGGTTGAAATTAAGGATATTAGAGATATCATGAATTCCCAGTATAGACATTCCTTCATACCCTCCCCCCTTTTTTATCAAGGACATTTTAATTTAGTTGGTTGGCCAAATTAATCAAATCTGAAAGGATTTGGCTGTCTTTTTGAAAGCTGTCCCGGAACTGGTAAAACAAATGGCTCTGTTCTTCCTGGAAGAAGTTCAGAGAACCTCTCCCTTCCCCTCTCTGCCCCATTTCCCTTTCTCCCCACTTGCCTCCCATGTTTACTCTCAGAGCCATTAAATGGCTTTGTGACTATTATTAACAAGGGCAAGTCATCACTGAAGAGTCCTTCTGAGGGGACATGGTACTGTGGTTAGACCCTTGTTTAAAAAGCCATTGTTTTCTAACCTTATCCATGCCCTTGTCATCTCTGGGTTATATTATTACATCGTGTTCTGCTGGGATGTGTCTTTGAAGTTCACTTGGCAGACGTTTGTATTATCACTTCAGCCAGCATTTTCTTTTTCTTTTTTTTTTGTATATAATATGCCAGTGTTGGATATACTAAAGTAATGAATATGGTTCTTGCCCTTGAAGAGTTTATAATCCAACAAGGGTCAGCATTTAGTAAAATAAATCATTGTAAGATATAAGAGGCATTGTGACCTATTGACAGAATTTTAGGCCACTTACTAGAAATATACAGCTTGGTCTAAATACCAAGACTAAATACCAGACTTCTTCAAAGTCATTGGTACTCAAAGTCCTGGCTTGAATTAAACAAAACAAATTTTCCATTCAAGAGAACAAATTCTGACAGCCACTTTGAATCATTAGAGCTGGGTTTTTACCACCTGCACGTGCTAGTAGTCTTTTCAATTGAGTTCATTGATTTGTTTATTATAGTCATCAAAAATCCAGAAAAGTCAAATCATACACTGATAACTGGCCTCATTCAAAAATAGGGGTATGCATAGATTGGTTTTGAATTGACTTTATTTTGATTTTGAATTATTGATGCTGTGTTGTTAATGTTGCACCTTAATGGGTACATATCTTCACTTGGATTATGACTTGAGATCTACCAGTAAGAATAAGAATCATAACAATTAACTATGAGCATTTATTGAGTGTTTACTATGTGCAAGACACTCTAGTCCTAAGTGGTTTTACATATACTCATATAATCCTCATAACCTATGAGCACTATAAAAACCTTTTATTTTGCAGTTGAAGAAACTGAGGCACAGAGTGACTATGCCCAAAGATGACGGAGCCATGATTTTAAGCTGATGAGCGTGTTCTATAGTCTACTATTTAATTCACACACAAAGGCCTCTGCTGGGAGCCCCACTGTGTACTCTGAGTGGACAAATTAGAAAAAATACACCCTTACTAGGAGGATGTAGCTTCTCATCATTGCACCTCTGACTCATCCTTTGGCCAAGGCCTTTGTACAGTGCACAGATTGTGCAGCTGTCCCTGGCAGCCCTGCCTTCCCTTTTCTCTGGTACCCATCATTGCCTTTACAGAAATATCAAGTGACTTTCATATGCATGATTTTATTTGATTGTTGGCTTGAGTCTTGTGAAATACATGTGAAAGTTAATTGTCTTTCTCTTACAAAAGAGGAATCAAAGACTGACCCACGTTTATATATTAATCACATAATAGGTGCCTCACAAAGACCAATCAAGAACTCAGAAGTGAGAGAGGTCCTGGGCATGACCACACCAAGTGTGCTACCTGTGATTTCAATTAATGTTCACAAAGGCTCTACAGGGTAGAAGTCACTAGCACAGATACATAGATGAAGAAACAGCTTCCAAGAAGTGAATTGCCTGTCCTAGTTTCCATATTTTGTGAGCGGAAGTGTTTGTCTGATTCCAAATCTATGCTCCATCCACCATGCTCACTTCATTTCTACTTGAGTGTATTTGATTGTTCAGTGGAGACAAGTTCCTACCAAAGAACTCATTCGTGTTGGACAATTGGAGGTTAGGATAAAGAATCACATAGGCAGAACATATTGCTTAGGGAGGAGAGGATACAATGGGGAAGATACCCTTGCATTTTTAATGGGTTGGAACACAAAGAGGTAATACTCTCAAGAGTAAGAACCATTTACTTAGTTAATGAGAACCTACTAATGGAGCAGCTACTAAAATCGAGGCAGGCATTCAGGTGCTAGGTGAGGAACTTCCCTGCAAGCCCAACACCTTCGCCTCCAGGGATCACAGTCTAATTAACTAGATAACTAACAGGCTTGAATGAAAACTGCAGCTACATAGTCATCTCTGAGGACCTCTCCTGGGGGCTCACTTAAAGGACTGGAGAAAGAATGCTCCCAGATTCGGGAACACCTCCCCCATTTTCTCCCCGGAGTGGTGGGTGCTGTTTACTGTTAGGTGTGCCTAATAATAACAGACCTTACTCCCCAAATGCAGAGACAAGGAATTAGCAGGCAGTTTATTGGGCAATGGATAAGAAGGAGAGTTCTGGGAGACATGAAAGAAAGAAAAACCAATATAAAGAAATATTATCAAGGTTGTAGGCAGAAGGGGAATAGATTCCACTGGGGCCTCCTGGGAAATAGAGCAAAACCTTCCAGAATTGTCCACTTTTAAGGACGCGAGGGAGCATTTAGTCACTGGTTCCTTCCTCTGTTCACCGAGTGTTGTCTCTAGGGGCAGTAATTTCCCTGCATTTCTGAGCCTGCTGGTGGGCTCAATGGATGAAGTCTTGAGACTCAGGGGCAGAGAGTGGAGGGGCACTCACGTGGCGTGGGGTTGAGGTAGGACAGAGCACACTGCTCTGTGGCTGGAATCAGTGGAGGGTTGAAGAAATCTGTTTCCAGTCTTTAAACTCCCAACTGCAGATCAATTAAGATATCCTTGGTCAACGGGAGATACCCAGTTGGACACAATAACATTCAAGTCTTTTATTAAAAACCAAGGAAAATGCTGAATCCCATCAGGAATCTAAACCTTCCTCCAGGAGCCAGGCTCAGAAGGGTCGGCATCGTCTTTGTTGTGAGAGAATGTAGATAACAACTTCTGTTTCCTTCCTCTGACCCACTTCCAAAAGCCAGGATAGTTTTTTGCGAATCTCACTTTTACAATGATGAAAGTTATTAGATTACTTTTGGGAAACATCTATGTCCAAGGGAGTATGCTCAGTCTTAGAAATGGAAAAGGTATAAAAACAGAAAATAAAGAACGCATTTCTTACTTTAAGAAAGACCATTCTGGTTGAAGGAATTTCAGAGATAATGGGGATCTAGGGAATCTTAAATCACGCATTTGGCCACGTTTTTACTTATCCAAGGCCAACATAAGAATTTCAGTGGGAAAGGAATTCATCTGGGGCTCTTTGAGAAATAATGAGCTAACTATATTAGAAACTTAGGTGAACAGGACCAGCAGCCCCGTGTACCAGGGTTACCCTCAGTCCTTTTCTTAGATACGTACACTTTTATGGATGTGTTTGTTACACGTGGTCTCCCAGATGCCTCTCTTGTTCCCATCCATGAGCCACACAGGCTGTATTCATGTCTTTGTATGGTCTGTCTTCTGCCTTGAATCTTGGCTGATTCTGTGACTCATTCCAGGCAAGTAAAACATGGCAAATGGAACAGTGTGTGACTTTCAGGGTTGGGTTAGACACTTTGCAATGTTTGCTCTTGGGATGCTGTCTTCTGGAACTTAGGCAGCATGCTGTTGAGAAGCTCAAACCATGCCGAGAGGTCACCAGCCTCTGCTGAGCTACCAGCTAACAGTTAGCATCAACTGTCCACTAGATAAGGGAGCCATCCTGGATGTCCAGCTACAACTTGGCCAAGCCTTCAGATGACTCAGCCCTTGCAGTGGTCTGACTGTTACCAAACCTGAGACCCCCCAATAAAAACTGCCCAGCTGACCTCACTGAATCCACAGACCTATGACATAATAAGATACTGTTTTAATCCATTAAGTTTGGGGATCATTTGTTACACAGCAGTAAGTAACTGGCACAAAATTCAATTTGAGTATGTCTAAGATATCTGTAAAGTTTTTAATTTTGTACATGGTTGTTACATGACATTTTAAAGCCTCTTTATAACCTTGATTCTTTCAGATAGCTTTGCAGAAAAATCTTGCTACTGATCAGATTTTTCATCATAACCTTATAGATGAAATTCTTTTTATCTTTTTTTATAGATGAAATTCTTATTGTGCCATAGACTTTTTAGTTTGGTGGTGCCTAGGGTAGTCTTCCTTCGAGTAGTATTTTTAAGTGCATAATACAAAATTTGTGAAATTACAAAACAAATTAATCATAAAGTTTCCAAAATATTTTAAAATCGATTCTATGGCTGAGTAAGATACATACTTTTGTTAATGTATTAACCGCATTGAGTTCAGCACCTGTAGCCCGGTGGTTCTGGCGCCAGTCACATACACCGAGGCTGGTGGGTTGGAACCTGGCCAAGGCCAGCTAAACAATAATGACAACTGTAACAAAAAATAGCCGGGCTTTGTGGCAGGTGCCTGTAGTCCCAGCTACTTGGGAGGCTGAGGCAAGAGAATTGCTTAAGCCCAAGAGTTTGAGGTTGCTGTGAGCTGTGACATCATGGCACTCTACCCAGGGCAACAGCTTGAGACTCTGTCGGGGGGGGGGAAGATATATATATGTATAAAATAACAAGACTAGTGGTGGACTTAATTACTATCATAATGTTGAAGTACCAATGAACATAATATTTTTCTAACATTGTCTAACATCTTATTATGAAAGTTTTTAAAGTTAATCTTCCAGAGAGTACTTATTTATTCCATGTCCACATTCTCCCGTTAGTTTCCTTTATTCTGTCTTTATCATGTCTCACTATCCTTCCATCTATCATCAAATAATCTTACCATTTTTATGTATGTCAGCATAAATTTCAAAGCACAGGGAAAATTCTCCTAAATAATTCCGTGTGTACATCATTAACTAGCAGATGGACATAGATTTTAATGGATGGGAAGCAATTATAATCTGATAGGAAAATATCTGTGATTTCCATAGGTGATGCTATGGGCACTGCCAATACTATGTGGTCTGTTTCTAGTATTCATAATGAAAGAAATGTTAAGTTTCAGTCAGAAGTTACTGAAAATAGAGATGTAATATTTTTTTCTCCATTCAAGTTCATGACCTTGATTGCTAATAGCACCTTGGGGTCCAAGATCCTCAGGTTAAGGGAGCCAGTCTGTACAATTTTCAGATAGGTCCATGAATAAGTTAAAATGTAAGTCAGATGTACAAAACATACAAAATAAAAAGAATGGCATACTTTGAAAAGCCAGTCTTAAATATAAATTCTGACATTTTCACCTGTAGGATTTTGTGGTGAAATGAAAGAAGTTTGGAATGCTCCAAAGAATCAAAGAAAAAGAAAGAATAATTGATTTGACATCTGTGTTAAGTTTTCTGGGGCTTCTGTTGCAAAGCACTGAATGTGAAGTAGCCAGAAACAACAAAAATTTGTTGTCTCACCTTTCTAGAGGCTGCGAGTGTAAAAACGGAGATCTTGTCAGGGCTGGGCTCTTGCTGGTGGCTCTAAAGGAGATAATCTTCCATTGCCTATTCTGGCTGCTGTTTGCTGTCAATAGTTGGCATTCCTTGTCTCGTGAAGGCTTCCCTCCAATCATGGGGCTGTCTTCCCCTGTGGACACACACATCACATCCCCCTCCCTCCATCTCAGTATTCAAATTTCCCCTTTTTATAAGGACAACAGTCACATTGGATTAAGGCCCACATGAATGACCTCAATTTGACTTGATCACCTCTGTAAAGACCTTATTTCCAAATAAGGTCACGTTCTTATATATTAAGACTTATGACCTCAGTACACGTTTGTGTGTGTTGGGGGTGTGTGTGTCACAACTGGACACAAAACATCAGACCATTATGACTCAGAAGAACAAAAATGTCATTGTAGTTCGAAACTAAATCTCTCTAGAAGGGCCTGAAATTAAATATGTCTCGAGTTGCATGGTCTGGTCTTAGCAGCTTTCTTCTAGAACACTAAACTGCTGGATATTCTTTCATGATTTTTAGGAACTTTGAAGGATATAAATACATGCCCAAATAAGTAATCTTCAGCATTCACATTTTAGTCAAAACAGGTTCCAAATTGCTATCGTCGTTTTTAATAGTATTGTATGGCTGAAAATTTTCGCTGAAAGTTACACTTCAAGGACTGTTTTAAATTTTAAAATGAGACAGTAACCAATTACTCCAGAACAGTTATCGAGGATAACTTTATTCCCTAAGGATAAAAAATGTAATAGATATGGGCCACATCCCTAGATGCTTATAGCAAAATGAAGCAGATGAATTCACACACACACAGAGATAACACACACAATCAAACCGCTATTTCATTAAAAAAAATCCTTTTCCATCGCCATGTTCATGTCTGTTTAATGGATTACCAATTACATTCATATTTGTGATTTTGATTGTAACGTTAGGCTTTTCTTTTTAAAAAATCCAATACTGATTCATATTGCCTCTACAAAAAAAGTCATTTGAAATCAACCTCATGAGGTCATTTTGAGTAATCAAGGTAAAATACTCACCAAATAGAATCTTTTTTAGCAAATGATAGCTCTTCTGGTTGACTATAGTTGTTCCGCATAGCACAGTCATCAGTGACTTAAGGCCTTTCAGAGAAGCACTGATATTTATTGATACCTGGTAAACTCTTTAGCCTCACTTCTGTTGTTTTATACTTTATAAAAATGTACTCCAAAATATTTTTTATGAGAAGGCATGGAACATTATTATTTTTAAAATAAGTAGGAACCAAAATTCCAAAGAATTCTTAGACACAGAAGGGCAACATATGGTTCTTTAAAAATATATAGATGAGCAATTCATTTCGAGTAGGTTGAAAGAGACTCAAAGGAAAAAAAAAAATCCAGATGCCATTTGATTTCAAAGAGGGAGAGAAGCCTAAAAAGCATTGCTTTAGCCCAATACATGTTTTCTGAGAGGTACTTAACATCTCAAAATCTGAATTTTTTTTTCATCTTGAAAGTGTTGATATTTATACCTCCTTCCAAGATTGCTTGGGCTTGAATATATGTAAATGTCTCTGAGCAATGCCTGGCGTGCAATAAATAGACGCTCAAGAAAAGTGACGCCCCGTCTTCGCTGGGGCTGCTCAGAATCTCAAGCTCTTGTTGGAAGTGGCCACCCTGCTAGGAAAAGAATCTTTAATGAAATGGAAAAATAGTATGCATTTCTTCTATGAGATTTGGGCTCGAAACTGTACAAAGTGACATAGACGGGCCCTTCCATGTATTTGTATCTAAGCAGCTGCAAAGGGGCAGGTTTTCTCCCCTTAGTCTATTCCTTCCAGCAGAACCTTCCAGAACGCTTCAGAGCGGGTGAAGAGAAAGGCAGCAGCTTTTTGCAATCCCACGGTGTTGCTTGCTGAGGGCGAAGGCAGCGGTCCGCCTGTATAATCCGATTTCATCAACTCACACTAATCACTACTGATAGTAGCAAAATTTAGCCCGGATCTGCTGGTTAATCTAGAGTGACAGGAGGGGAGAGTGAGGGAACACAAGGGCACAGAACAAAGAGGAGAAAGGCGGCACTGATTTCCAGCCTCCTGGGTCCCTCTGGGGCTTCTCCTCTGCTTACCTTATAAACAAAAGCCACTGGTTGTTAGGAGACCAGCCTGTCCCGGGCGGTTTCATCAACCACAGGTGCACGGAGTCTCCGCGTCTGCACAGCGATCCCCGCAGCGGTGCGGCTGCGCAGAAGGTACACACAGGTGCGCGTTGTACCTGAGACTATGTATTATTTATTGAAACTGAGCTTGCATTCTCTTTATCCTCCGGGCGGCCTTGGTGCCTCCTAAAATGGATGCCACCAGCAGCTGATCTACAAGGGCTCCGGATGCTCTTGGCTTTTGTTCTTTTTCCTAAGAGTCGCTGTAAGTTCTAGCTGCTGAGCTTCTTGTTAAAGCTTGCAGAGTAACTGGGAACCGCACGGGCACAGGCAAGGGAGGGCTACCTGTGTGATTTGGGACGTTTCCACGTGGGTGCAAGTTTTCTTTTTTAAGGGAATACTCTGCTCTGGATCTGGGGGATATACAGAAGATAGACCATGGGGAAACTTTTGCATCCACAGACGGTGTGATTAGTGATCTGACTGTAACGCGTAGGTTCACGTGCTTAACTCGGCCAGGGAAGATGGGCTATCCGAACGTCACCTTCGCGGTTCCTTATGACACCTGTGTCTGGCAGAACAGGGAACTTTTTGCATTCGGGTAACAGAGACATTTGGAATACACTGCACTGGATTTTCCATGTTGGTGAACCTGTGGTTGACGGCTGTAGTATTTCATGTTACCATGCTAAAATCACCTAAGGGTAAAAATGTCTCCTGGGTAAGTAGATGATGATTTTTATCTCTCTTAAAAATATATTTTAAGCAAAAACATCTGCTTTAAGAACTTAAAGACATCCGGTGTTTTCATGTCAGTAGGAGAGTTGGGAAAACCTTCTGAAAGCAGCATTTGACTCAGAAAAGCACGTAAATGTCTTTCTAAGTGGCAGAAATGCTTTGACAAAATTGTGATAGTATGCTTGCTAAAATATGCCCTGTAATACATGTAATCACCAGGTTTATTTTGCCATTTTTAAGTGGCTTCACCTTTGCAGACACAGAGTTTAAAATGTATTCATACAAAGTCAGGGTTATGATGTGAAGATGTTTTTAACTTAAGAACTGTGTGTGTTTAATAAAAATATTAATAGTGCAGATTTCCCGGGAGGGTGGGCAAGTTAATTGTTAAGGGGGAGAATGTTCAGACTTTTTATTATTTTGAAAAAGGGTAGACATGTGTTTTAGACATGTGCTTTTCTGTCAATCAATAACAGGTGTGTGGTGGAAGTTTACCATTTCCGTGATAACAATGGTATGTTAATCCTAATCATATTTGATACTTGAATATCGTTTCAAGGTAAGTTTCCTACCAAAAATAGAAAACATCAGATTGAGCTCAAAATAATGAGAACAATCTGTAAACTCTTAAAAAGAAAAAAACCAAGCGGCTTTAGTTCCCTGCTGTCATGTTAAGTGAGCTTGATACATTAAAATCAATAGGCAAATGGGGTCTCTACATAAAGTCGTATCTCTAACTCCCAAATTTTAGCCAGCCCTGACACATGCAAACACAACCACACTTGTCACAGAATTTGCTATTAGATTATGATTATAGTTTTCTTAAGATAATTCAGGAAAGCGACATGATTCCATCTTTCAGGTTGAGCAATAATTTTTACTACCTTAATTTGAAATTCACTAATTAAGTCCTTTTTATTTTATGTGAAATAGCACAATATTTATCTAAAGAATGGAGATTGCGGCCAGAGGCAGTGACTCAGGCCTGTAATCCCAGCATGCTGGGAGGCAGATGTAGGTAGATCATGAGTTCAAGACTAGCCTGAGCTAAAAAAAAAAATTAGCCAGGTTAGTGAGTGGCACCTGTGGCTCAAAGGAGGAGGGCACTGGCTCTATATGCCAGAAGTGGTGGGTTCAAGCTCAGCCCCAGCCAAAAACTGGAAAAATAAATAAATAAATAAAATAGCCAGGTTACTTATGGCTAGCACCTGTTGTCCTGGATACTCAAGAGGCTGAGGCAAGAGGATCACTGGAGCCCAAGTTTAAGGTTGTCATGAGTTATGACACCACAGCGTTCTACGGAGGGTGACAAAGTGAGACTCTGTCTTAAAACAAAATAAAAAGGAATGGTGATTGTGCTTTTTTTTTGTCATGAATAGTTAATTAAAACAGGTGCATCTTGGTTTGAAACACAACTCTCAATGTTATTTGTAAAAACTTGATGAAATTTTTGAAGTTCATTTATCTTTTAAAATGGATATTGGCTGGGTGCTGTGGGTCACATCTGTAATCCCAGCACTTTGGGAGGCCAAGAATTAAAGAGAAGCCTGAACAACATAGCAAGACCCCATGTCTACAATAAATTAAAAAACTAGCTAGCTCTGGTGGCACGCACCTCTAGTCCCAGCTACTCAGGTGGCTGAGGCCGGAAGATTGTTTGAGCCCAGGAGTTTGAGGTTGCAGTGAACTTTGATGATGCCACTCTACCCAGGTTTTTGTTTCTCTTTTTAATTGACGTTATTGTTGATAATTCACTTCCTCCTAGTATAATCTAGGGATATGATTCAAAGACCCTTTGCCTAACAGTGAGCTTGGTTCCTTCCCAATATAAAGAGGTCCAGGAGCTCATTCTAATGCCCTGATGAGTTTGCCTCTTGCCTGCATATAAACACGAAGGAGTAGTTTCAAACTTCTAGCCTTCCCTTCATCTGATTAATCCTCCTAAGAGATTAATTCTCTCTAAGCAGTGCCTGCTCAATGGTGTGTTTTTGCTGGGAGGGCAAAACTTGAAGTATTTTGTCGTCCCAGACTACCATTGGGTTTGGTTGACTTCGGACTCGATTATGCTAATAGTTTTTTGAAAAGCTCAGATGGTTGGCTGAAAACCAGAGTTTGTCAAAAATCCCAGCATTTGTCAACAGTAAAGTGTATGAGTTTAATTATGATGGCAATCCTGGGGATAGAGTCATTAGCTTGGTGTGTGCTGATGGTGCCATGAGCAGACAGTTGTTAATGGATGTTCTGAAAGTCCTTATTTTGATTTGAGGGTAGACAGAGGCGCTTTGACATGTTGCCTCTGACTTCAGTGTCGTCAGTTGTGGTTGTTTGGGGTATTGACTGAGGTTTCTGTGCGGTTTGGGGCTATGCAGAGTGAGATAGAGCTGGGATTCTTGCTGTGGCCATTCTCATTTCCCTTTGGGTTTTTATGTGGACATGAGTTCAGGAGAAGAAAATGATTCATCCTGTAGCTACAACCACACAGTAAACTTCACAGCGGTGAGAGTAGGTCTTGTAACTCTTCCCCCTGGATCCTTCTGGTACGTTCCTCAGTTGCCCCTGTAACAAATATGAATGCACCTTGCTGAACACCGCAAGCCTCAGAGTGAGACACCACCCTTCTCTCCTGTGCATCCCTCCCAGGGCTGGGCAGCTGGTTCAATGGCATGATAGTTTCCCAAGCTGTACAGTGGAAAAGATGATAGTAGTTTCCTATTTGTCTGAGACATGTGAAGGATTATCACCTCCGCTGGGTATGAAGTTTCAATAGTCATTCAACAAATGTTCATTGAGTGCCACCCTCTCTAATATTCTAGGCACCAAGGAAATCGCAGAGAGTAAGATGCTTAAAAATTCCTGACCTCAGAAAGCTTCTGCTCCAACAAGACCCTGAGCAAATGCCCAGGTGGCCTGTCAGTAGAACAGGGATTAGGAAGTGCCAGGAATGGCGAGGTGGTGCTGCACGTGGGTGGGTCAAAACTGTGTGAGCAGAGACTCGAAGAGGGTAGTAGAGTCGGCTGGCCATGGGAACAGCTAGGAATTGAGCATCCTGCAAAGAAAGCGGTCAGCTGCAAAGATCTTGGGGCGGGAGAGCGCCCCGAATGTACGTGAGTGTGTGAGGAAGGGCCAAAGGCCCGGCGGCTATGCTGTGGTTCTTTGACTTTCCTCGTGTCCCTTGTAGATACTTACGTATTGTTAGTAACCGCCCATGTTCGTAGGCAGACCTGAATCCCTTCGTTGGATCTCTGGAGCATCGTGATGTAGAGAGACATCATAGAACAGTACCCAATGGCACGTGCCAGGTGAGGCTGCAGACGGCAGGACTAGCCATGTCCCTGCCACGGACCGATGGTTTCAGGCTTCCTACTCAACTGTGGCCCCATAAGACTGGAGAAGCTTGTTTTTTTTGTTGTTGTTGTTTGTTTGTTTTTGACTCAGAGTCTCACTCTGTTGCCCTGGGGTTCCAGTGCCCTGGTGTCATAGGTCACAGCAACCTCAAACTCTTGGGCTCAAGTGATCTTCTTGCCTCAGCCTCCGAAGTAGCTGGGACTACAGGTGCCCACTCCAGCTCCTGGCTATTTTCTTATTTTGTTTCGCAGTTGTCATTGTTGTTTGCCAGACCCAGGCTGGGTTCGAACCCGCCAGCCCAGGTGCATGCGACTGGCACTTTTTTCTTGAGCCACAAGGACCAAGCAGAAGGCTTTACTTTTTTGGTCTTTTTTTATTGTGATAGCCTATGGTCACCTGTTCATGACAAGTACACAGACTTCTTAAAATCTGACTTTCTGCCACGCTAACCTTTGTTGAAAAGTCATTTTTCCATGGAAATACAAAATACAAAAATAATGGGCCCCACTTGGGATTTTAACGCTGGGTAAACTCCCTTGCTGTTTTTTTTTTTTAATTCTCAGGAGCATAAATTAATCATAATGAACTTTCTGGTACTCCACATTTATGCTTCTATGTCTAAATAATTATTGGTAGTTCTGGGTAGTTGCGTTGGCTGCTTTTTCGATTTTCTGTGGTGAATCAAAAAAAACTATTTATTTAAGAAACTGAAGGGAACCTGTAAAAGACATAAATGAGTTACTTACATTCACATAACAGTGCTAGAGATTTAAGCACGCAGAATTGGGGGGTTTGCAACTTCTCGTTAGAGATTCTCCTAGCAAATATATGAAGTACATTCATGCTATTATTATAAAATAGATGTCACCAGAAATTGGCTAAAAGACTAACATGATAATTAAACATACTGAATATAGGATGGGGCACTGACTCCTTTCTGAAGCAGAAAATGTGTCTGCCCAGGAAGTAGAACCCATCACCTTCCTGAGGTCATTTGAATCTCTTTGTATTTCATCTTATTTCTACGTGGATCTCTGTCTCCAATTGTCAGGGATCATTATGCTCTGAAGGGTTTTCTTTTTACCCTCTCTGATCACCCTGTCTGGACTAATTTTCAGCTGAATGGCTTTTAAGGTGGGGCTTTGTCAGAAATTTACTTGCCGTTGATTTTGCTTTATTTGATGTACAAGTTTCACTGCAACACCTAGGTTACCAGTCTTCAGGCAATACTGATTTCTGAAAATGTCCATTGTCGTATTTTCCCTTTTCATGCTCTGAATGTATTCAGACATATTTAGTTGCGTCTATCGCCTTGTTGGGGCTTTAGAAGATTTACTAAACTGTTTTCAAACATCTACGCAGATTTTTATTTTTCAGCTTCATTCATAATTAATAGGAAATCATAGCAAGTCTGAAGATACAGACAGGTTATTTATTTATTTATTTTGGAGACAGAGTCTCACTATGTCACCCTGGGTAGAGTGCTGTGGTGTCACAGCTCACAGCAACCTCAAACTCTTTGGGCTTAAGCGATTCTGTTGCCTCAGCCTCCCAAGTAGCTGGAACTACAGGTGCCCGCCACAACGCCCGGCTATTTTTTGGAAGTTCTTATTGATGTTTAGCTGGCCCAGGCCGGGTTCAAACCTGTCACCCTTGGTGCATTTGCTCAGCGGCGCCATAATCACCGTGCTATGGGTGCTGCCCGCAGACAGGTCATTTACTTATGTTCAAAGTCACTAAGATTCTAGACACACATAGAGACAATTTTTTCTCCCTCCAAATATATATATATGTGTGTGTGTATATGTACTCTAACAGATTAACTCTATGTCTGGGCTTCAACCCTGAGATTACATCAGTTGGCTTTAGTGAATATAAATAAGTAATGCTTTATATAGCCAGCCATAAAGCATGAGGAAGTATGTGTTTGTATGTAGCCTGCCACTCTGAATTATATTTATGTAATATGAAAATGTGAAATATTTTCCTTTTGAAAATAATCCAAGTTCAAACTTGTAAGTTACTCAGGACAAGGGACCAAGTCCCTTGTATATGTTGGCACTTAGAGTTAGCTGACATTCTTGGAACCTGATGAAAATGCAGGTTTACGAACATGTCAGTTTCCTCATCTTGCCCCGTCTCAGACCTGACCCTCTCCTTTTGCTTCTCTCTGTCATTTCTGATCCTGCAGACAATTATTCTCTGATGCACCGGAATTCAAAGCATTGCTGACAGTATATTCTGCTAGGAAAATGTGTACTTTGGAGACAGAGTCTGGGTTTAAATCTTGATTCTGCTACCAGCTCTGTGACTTTGGACAAATTCATTCTATTCATTTGTAAAATGAAGACACTAAAACTTTTCCCCTAAGAGTATTTTTTAAAAGGTGTATCAGGTGCTTACTGTCGTGCCAACATGGACAAGTAAGTTGGTAAAATCTCGTTTGCTACTTTTGTCTTCCTTTTCTTGTCCAATAGCACAGCTGTGGCATCACTTGAAGGATTTATTATCTCCTGTCTGGCAGGCTCTGTGGTTACCTCTGTGCTAGTTATTCCCTTCCAGACATGCTCTTCAATTCATTCCAATGCTTTCCAGACATTTTCTACTATCCCATATATTTTCTTAAACTCACATTTTCATCAGTTTCCAAGAATGTCAAGATCCTTTAAGAATTCCTCACCATCCATAGTGAAATGAAACATTCCCAGTCCACCTGAATTCCTCCGTGGAGAAGACAGCAGAAGAATCCAGAAGAGAGGTGGCCTGAGCCTTCTTAACCTTGGGTTGGAGCCTACGTCTTAGCCGAGGCCAGTGTTTTTCAGTCTTTTTTCTCTCCTGGCACACTTGCACCTTGAGTTAAACTTCCATGGCACACTTAAATTACGTTGTTTCAAAAAAAGAAAAGAATACACTTACTGTGTTTTGAATTTCTTTTATAAACAATTGAGTTGATGATCTTTAATACTTTTCTTGGCATGTCAGTTGAAAAACACCGGTCTAGATGAACTTCGAGCTGGTGGAATCTCTCTCTTGCGGTTTGCTGTGATAGCTCTGGGGCTTTTGTCTGAGGTCAAGGGGGAGATTAGTGTGTGTTTGGGAAGGTGCTTCACGCAGGGTGCAGACGGGCTCCTCCTGGGCACCAGGATCTAGCCTGTGTGTTTCAGAGTCTGAAGACCAGTGAGTGAAGGTCAAGGGAATGCGTGGAAGGTAGGGTGGGGGAAATCAGACAATTGCCCGTGAGTCACCAAGTGTCCCTGCTGCACTCCCATTTTTCTATTTGAATGAAGGGTTTTAAAAAAGAAAAGAAAAAAAGACAGTTGAGCAAACTCAAGCTGGTGCAGGAAAGATGTGTAAAGTGTCATCTTAGCATCACTCTATTCAGACTAAACAATGAAAGGCATCGTGCGGCGTGACATTTGTAGGAGAAGCTGCAGGTGCCTTCAGCTTAGATGCCACATTCGAGGCTTTTCGGGCCCAGGAATGGGAGAATCAAGGGCGAACCGTCCCCCTAAAATTGAAGCAATAACGATTTGCACCATGTTACCAAATCGCAAGCTGTTCAAAGGCACCTGGGTCCCTGCGCAGTTTGGGGATTTTATTCCCGTTACTGTGGCCTCAGCGCAGGCGAGCCAGCCGGGTCAGCAGATTGAGAAGGAAAACACGCCACGTCCCTGTGACTCCACTGGCTTGTGCCAGGGGCAGCGGGGCAGCCCTCTGTCCTAAGAATAAGACAGAGCAGGGGGAATAAGGCTGGGCAGGTTCCTTCTACCCTGAGCGAGGCCAGTTCAGGCCCCTTTGGAGAAAAGACTGGAGCGATTCTGCTCTGAAAGATTTCAGATCAGTTACCAAGAACCCTTTTGCACGAATTCCTAAAACTAGGGTGACCAGAAGTCCCCTGTTATTCCTACTACTATGACAGTCATTAATAAAGCCCCTTTTCGTTCTCAAAGTGTTCTGATTTGGACAGTGAGTTACGCAGTCACTGTAAATGTGACGACAGAATGTGAGTGGATGATTTTGGTGGAAAGAAGGAAGAAGTAGGGCCTGGCTGGGCATGAGTTTTCTCTAGAAAACGTGTGCCACAAATACCCTGAAACTCAGCCTGGGCAGTGTGGCTACATCAAGGGGACCCTCATGCCGTAAGCAGGGAAGCAACAACTTTGTGACTTTGGGCAAATTAATTCATTTAAGGATCACTTTCTTTACATGAAAAATGGGGATCATTATATTTACCTCTCTGGTGACTGTGAGGCTTAATCATAAGAGTACCAAGAATGGATTCATTAAACATAAGAGCTTTCCCGAGAAAGAAGAACAGTAAGGATTTTGCCCGGCTTTGAAGAGCGTCTAGATTTCTGACCCTGTTCACTGCCACTTTCCTAGGTAGAATTTCTGTTTTTCTGACTTGTATGTTGTCAACCTCTGTGTTTCTGCTGCCACTGCTTGTCTGACAGGTTGACCCCCCTGTGCTGAAATTTTGCAGCTGCTCCCTCTTCAAGGCCAAGGTAAAAGTGAGTCCTGTAAGAAAAGAGAATTATCCTCACTGCATGTATAGCTGTGTGTAAAGTAAATTTGTGTTTATGTTACTAGAACTAACCTCGAAAAGTATTGCAAGATATTTCGAAATTCTAGGTGTTTTTACCTTTGAAAATGAACACATTTAAAATTCAAGGGAAGTCAACAACGATGCAGTGACTTCTGGAAAAACATTGAACAGAATATTCAGAATACTCAGGGGAAGAAAAGATAAAGAGATGGGATTTCCTAAGGACTTGCGCTCATTTCAAGAAAATAAGACCATTAGTGAGAAATGGACAATATTTTTCCATGCTACCAAAGAAATGAAGGTGAGATGGAAGTACTCAAGGTGGAGAGCAAAGCCTTGCTGCTTTTAAGAAAGGGGGCTCAAGTGTTCAAAAGTACAGACATCACCCGAGCACTTGGGTGGCCAAGGTGGGTGGATAGCCTGACCTCACAGGTTCAAGACCAGCCTGAGCCAGAGCAAGACCTCATCTCTATAAGTAGCCTGGCGTTGTAGCAGGCGCCTGTAGTCCCAGCTACTTGGGAGGCTGAGGCAAGAGAATTGCTTGAGCCCAAGAGTTTGAGGTTGCTGTGAGCTGTGACGCCACAGCACTCTACCCTGGGTGATACAGTGAGACTCTGTCTCAAAAAAAAAGTACAAGTATCAGTATTCCTGTAACCACAGAAGTTTGGTGTTTTTTTGTTTTTTTATTGGCACCCTTTGCTGCTTCTCAACTTTTAAATTTATGATCTCCATGAAGTTCCTAAGTCAAAGCAGGAAAGGAAGATGAGCTGGCTTTGCTTTCTTTGGTAGCGTGAAGGGAAGCCCCAACCTGTGGATGTCAGAATTCGGGCATCTTTTCTGCCTGGTTGAACAAGTTTCACAAATAAATCCACTGTGTCTCCTCCTAATGCATAGGAAGGCGACGAGAATCGCAGATTTCCTGGGACCTGAGGAAATAACCCAAGTTATGCACTCTGCTTAAGACAGCACAGCCTTTGCCTGTAGTCCTAGTTACTTGGGAGACTGAGGCAAGAGAATCACTCGAGCCCAGGAGCTTGAGGTTGCTGTGAGCTATGATACCTGGCAATCTACCAAGGGAGCAAAGGGAGAATCTGTCTCAAAAAAAAAGAAAAAAAATAGCATCGCCTTAAGCAAAGCTGAGAGTTAAAAAGAAAAACAAATGTCACCAACTTCTCTAAGAAAAAGGAAGAAATAGCATAGGAATAGATTTCCCAAGATCGCCCGCATCAGACTTCCCAACTTGACACCAAGAAATCGAAGTGGAATCATGCACTTGATGATAAAAGTTGTTGAACAGACTTGAGATATCGTCCCAGCGATCTCCAGAACTGAACAGCAGCAGTCTGGATAGATGGGGAGGGGCTTTGTTGCTCCAGCCCCCTCCTTAGCTGATTGCAGAGCTGCACCTGTCCTTAAATGTGAATGACAGTCAGCTGCGGGGCGTTCTTTTCGTGCAGGCAGATTGCAGGTGTATGCAATTTGAGCTCACAGCCTCAGTCTTCCCTCTTCACCAGCTCTTTGATAGGTTTATTACCTGTAAGCCGGTATCCTTTAAACTCAGAGCTCCTGGGGGTCTCGGTAGGGTCGTTCGTCTCACGTGGCACTCACAGTAGAGGAGGCTGGGTTAGACCCTTGTTGGCTGGTAGCCTTCAGAGATATTGGCATAGAGAGTTTACTCTTGTTTTTCTTTTTTCCTGAGGCCTGCGTGGGAGTGCAGGCAGACAAGCAAGGATATGAGAAATGTTTGAGAAAGGGAGGAAAAAAAAAAAAATCTCAGGGCCATGTACCTCAGCTGTCACCATTACCTTTCTTCATAAGAGCCAGTACTGAAGTCTTTGAACCTTTGGTACCTCCCATCAGGGGCCTCATTTTTTATCATTTTTTTAGTAATCGTGTAGAAATCCCTGAAGAGGGAAGAGGACTTTTGGTGGAGGCAGGTTGTCCGTCTGGGCGCACATCCCACTCTGCGTAAAGGGTCCTTCCTGTTTTATTAAAATGACATTGACATTCATTCGATTTCCAGGAAAAAAAAATTATCAGCATTTTTAAACTGAGAATTGCAAGTCATGGTGGCAATCAAGTGTATTTTTCAATACACACTGGGCAAGTATATACCTCAAATGAATTGAACCACCCTTGTACGATGTGTGGGGTATAAGAAAAAGCATTAAATCATTTCAAATGTTGAGTTGAAAACATTGCTTGTTTCCCCCGAATTTCCAGGTGAAGGATAAGTCTGTATTCATTTTCACTCCTTTTTTTTTTTTTCCTTCCAGTGTAACCTAAACCTGTTAATATCTATATTCAGCAAAGCTGCCCTGGTTGCCTGGCAACCAGGCTTAGTGGGCTGGGGAAGCACCAAGGCAAGAAATCAAATGCAGCTGACGTGACCTTGACTTTGGCACAGACATCATTCTCCCGCGCTCTTTGCGAAGCTTTACTTTCAAAACAAAAGTAAATCTTTCACAAACATTAGCTCGACACTATTAGGAGTTTAAAAATTATGGTATGTGGGGTAGCATTTCAACATAGTTGAATGAGTATTAAGAAGAAATTGCTCTCTGCTCTTCCTTAATTAAAACAGGAATAGTCCTTTTCTTTAAGGGTCATGCTGTACTTTTCACGCTCACATTTTTTTTTTCCTCTTCAGAAGGATGTCTGCCTTATTCTTGGAATAAGATGTAGTGGAAATTGAAATGTCAGTTTTGAGAAATAGAAGTTTAGGATTAATTACGGCATGTGTAGGTTTTTGTGTCTTATGCAAGGGAGTACAAAGAGGAATGAATTAAAGTGACTTTTCTCATGCCGATTCTGCTACCTTCCCACCTTTATCTATTTTCCTTTCTTAAAACCCTCCCCGTGGGAACCATCTCCCTTCTAAAATTAAGAATAAGGAAAAATCTATGGATGAAAAGACATAAATGTCATCTACCTTCCAGACAGTATATACTAAGAGACTGGGATGGAATTTGGAATTCACCTATTGCGTTATCTCATTCATTTCATTGCACATTTTTTATTGGGTAAGCCCAATATTCAGAGGAAAAATAAACTGAAGGAAGGACTCTGAATTAAATCTTTTTTGAATTAAGATTGGAGAATAATATTAGCTAACACAAATAACTGGGGCTGTTGAAATAAAGACAGAGATAAGTAGAGGGTGGATAGGAACAGAACACTGGAGAATTAACTTGATGAGATCTCAGCACGAATCTTCAAAACCTGCAGTGAATGTACCTCTGGTTCCTAAGTGATGGGAGAAGCTGGTGATTACTTTATTATCAAACAGGCATTTCCATCTACTTTCTGTTGTACTTCTGTATTCCAGGATGGGTGTCAATGACGATTTCACAAGTGAGTCTGGAAGTCCAGATTTTATGTAACCTGCCCTAATCTGTAAGCGCTGGCTTCAGCAAAAACTGACAACTTCAACCCTCGCTGGCCCAAGAAAGCTCATCTGGAAGGCAGGTTATGCTCATGGGGCCATTTGTGATCACAGGTGGAGGGGAGGAGAGGGTTGATGGAGCATTTCTAAGGAATGCTCACACGTCCAGTGGCTGCAAATAAAAGAGAGAAGCTAGTAGGGAGGTTGGACAAGGGCCTGTGCCCTGCCTGACACTTTGCTAGCTAAGAAAGGAGACAGTTTGAGGAGGCAGAGAACAGGTGTCCACTGGACGAAAATTGACTTCAGAAAAGGGCCTTTTATTGTGATCTTGGAAGAAGAGCTTCCCGGGGTGGAAGTTGAGCGTCAATGCAATCAGTTATAGGGATGCATGGGCGATAAAAGTGGATGCAAGCAAATAAAGGCTACTTCTGGAAGGAACCATGGCCACTGTTGCTTGAGCAAAGATGCAGCTGTAACTGTGGATAGAGAGCGAATTTCTGGGCAAAGTGGGAGAAAGGAAACAGGGCAAATAGGAGGTGTAGGGGTGGAAGATATAAAGAATTTAAAGGGAATCAGAAGACAGAGATGAATATGTAAAGGATTTTTTTTGGGGGGGGTGATGCCCTGAATTTTGAGTAAATTCCATTTTGGTTCACATAAGTCTTTTTGCAGTAGGGATGAGGTCCTTGGAAAATGAAGAGGGTAACACTGAGATAGGGAGAAGAATGAGAAAGAAAAGTCTGGGATGAAATAATCATCAGCATTATGGAGGGTTGTGGTGAAATTGGATAAAATGTTAGGTGTCAAAATTCTCTAGCCGTTTATAGTAACCTGGAGAAAATGTCTGATTTTTTTTTCTTTTTTTTTGGAGTTAGTAGTTGGGAGCCAACAATAGTTAAGGAGTGAGGGTTTCTGGGTTGCTGAAGACTGAACTGGTGACATTCTGGACCTTGGGAAGTACAACAGGAAGAAAATCAGGTGATTCCAGGAGGTTAGTGGACAGAAGGTACCACAGAGCAGTTAAAAGGTCATGGGAAAAGCTAAGTGTAGGTTTGTTCCAAGAGAAGGCACAGACAGAGAAAAAATATAAAATGTTATGATCTGGGAAAAAATGTCTGGATCGAGGTCCTTTGGGTAAAACAATTTGCTGTAAAGGCAGGAGAAAGTGAGAATGATGCATGTGGGGCCCTGGTAAGGAAGTGAAGGTCTCTCTCAAAGAGGACAGCCAGGGGCCAAGGGGAAGGATCGCAGGATTTGCATGTGACGTCCTGACGGTGGCAGAAAACATCATAGAAAGGACAATTGAGCCAGGTGACGCAGTGTTTGAAAGCCCCAGTGGAATACCTCCAAAGTTGGTAAATGGGCACTGTCCTTTGTGCTTCATGCAAATTTATCGTAATTTGCAATTATATACCAGTTATTTGTTTTGGAGTCTATTCTTCCTTACTAAATGGAAGACCAAGATCATATTGTACTGATTCTGTTCAAGTCCAGTTCCTTGCACAGTAAGGCCTCGTAAAAGGCGCAGTCAGTAAGTAGTTGTTGCATGGTTAAAAGATACTACCAAGTGATGGGAGAGGGAGAATGGCAATTTGATGTTATGGGCTTAAAAAGCTGTGAGGACAGCGCCTGTGGCTCAAAGGAGTAGGGCACCAGCCCCGTATACCAGAAGTGGCGGGTTCAAACCCAGCCCCAGCCAAAAACTGAAACAAAAACCCCAAAACCAAATGTGAGGACATTGAATGAAATGAATGCAAAATGTTCTGGAAGAGGCGCTTAAAATCCTGCCTGTTAATTAAAACACATCAATGATAAATATTTTCAGACCAATGATAATAAAAGAAATACAGCTAATTCCAACATTTGCAGGAGGCAAAGGAGAAGGTGCTGATTTAATTTTTCTGCCAGTGGCATGTATCACATTCTTACTGTCAGATAAACCAAAAATGATTAGCTGAAGTCTAAACAAGATACACTCCAAATGTCCATTTCTCATGTTTCTTGGAAGCTCATTGTAACCTGGAGAATATGTTTGAAAAGTGTAACTCTGTAACAGAGTAATTTCTTGGGTAATCATTCAGCTTGTCCACAAAGTCACTTTCAACCTGTTCATGAGATTTGGCCATCGTCGTCGGGGTCATAATAGGTAGTAAGTTGGAGATGTGTCAGCCTGCCAAAAACAACCCCAAGAGTGCCAAGTGTGGGAGCCAGAAAAGTTACAGAAGGCATGAGGTATGCTTGACACCTTTCGCTCTTGGCAAAATGAGTCACGGGTATGACTTGACAATCTTTTTGGGTGAACAAGTTGTCCCTGTTCTATCAAATGTCACCAGTGCACTGATGTACATTTGCTGATGTCAGCCAGAAAACGAAGTACTTTCAGAAATGCAATTTAAAAAGCAGAGTCATATTTGATTATAAACTTACTCTGATCCTCATCTTGGTTGGGAAGCAGTGCACAGCTGCCCTTTAAAAAAAAAAAAAATACAAAGAAAACCTTATGACTTGGGAGTGATAGGATTGTCTGTCTCCCCTCATCATTGCTCCTTTCTTTTCTTTTTTCACTTAAAAAGAACATTTTCAGGATTAAAGTAAAAGTGGTAAGTAAAACCTGTCGTCTGATAGGTTCCTAAAATTTTAAAATATCAGATGGCAGCTTTTAGACTAGTCTGCTTTGCGTGTGCAAAGGTAGCAGAGGGCAGGGCTCTTGGGTTTCTGACAAGGGGAAAAATAAGGGAGGATTGAGGAATAGAGGAAGAAGAGTCAGAGGCAGCCAAGAAGTTTCATGTTGAAGCCAGACCTTGAACAGGAACTAGGTGTTCCCGTCAAATGGTAAGAAGAGGGCTTCTGTGCCAGAGCCACGTGGTTCTGCATTTGTTTGTTTCAGATGTGCTGAACAGACCCCAGAGGATGAGGAAGGCGTGTGTTTTTAAATATACGAGTAGCAAAAGGATTATTGATCTGATAATTAAAAAGGAGATAGAAAAATAACTTTAAAGTTAGCGTCAGGGTTGCCAGTTACTAATGATTAGAACAAAGATATTTCTGAGACACTACCAAAGACTTAATTCATGCATCTGATGAATCACTGTTGCGTCTCTGCTATGCATACTGGAAAAGGAATCAACGGGGAACAAAATTTTTTTGTTCATCAAGGGAGTTTACGTTCTACTGGAAGATGGAGAAGCCACAAAATATAAATAAATGCGTAACGTCAGGTCGGAAAGAAAGTGAAGCAGGTTAAGGAGATAAAGACTAATGACGGATCCAGGCAGTGAAATACATTTCTTTCTTTTTTTTAGAGGCAGAGTCTCACTACATCACCCTCAGTAGAGTGCTGTGGCATCCCAGCTCACAGCAACCTCCAGCTCTTGGGCTTAGGCCATTCTCTTGCCTCAGCGCCCCCAGTAGCTGGGACTGCAGGCGCCTGCCATAACACCCGACTATTTTTTGCTGCAATTTGGCCGACGCAGAGTTCGAACCCACCACCCTCAGTATGTGGGGCCAGCGCCCTACTCACTGAGCCACAGGTTACCATGGAATACATTTCTTTCCAAGGGAAGTCAGAGAAGGCCTCTCTTGCTAAGGCAACGTTTGACCAGAAAAATCAATGCTTGTTTCAGGAAGTTACAATTTGATATGTGATTCTGAGAATATTAAAAAATGTTGCAGTACTGCTAATTCCAAACCTGAGCGTAGATACTCATTTACACAGTTTTCGAAATTTGTCATATTCTTAGTTTATTTTCAACTTGAGTAGTACAAGGGTTTCTTTTTCTGCTCATTGCATTTTCGGCCGTGTTTAAAGCTTAGTCTTTGAAATTCTAGAATTTGCCAATTCAAGTTGGATTTTGTAGTTCATAAACAACGTTTTTTTATCCTCTCTAAAATTAAGTCTACTTTGATGGTGATAATTAGGTTTACTCTATTAGTAAGCCAAGGAAAGCATGCAGTAGAAAAATTAATTTTTAAATAATTTAAGTTAGATGTTTAAAATAGGTACACTATTTTTCCAATAATGCTTTTGCAGATGGTTTTACTTGTCTCCCAAAATGCCCTCCCCCTTCACTATATCTTTTTTCTTATTATTTATTATGGCACATGCATGTGGGAAAAAAGTTGTCCAACTAGAACGAAAGGGTACAGAATGAAAAATAAATATTTCCCTCATCCTCTGATCCCTTCCAAAATTTTACTCCTCCGGAAAGACTACTGTGAAAAGAAAGGGTACCTGTTAAATCTGTTAAGAGTACAGTATATGGCTCAGCACCTGTGGCTCAAGCGACTAAGGCGCCAGCCACATACACCTGAGCTGGTGGGTTCGAATCCAGCCTGGGCCCACCAAACAACAATGATGGCTGCAACCAAAAAATGGCCAGGTGTTGTGGCAGGCACCTGTTGTCCCAGCTACTTGGGAGGTGGAGGCAGGGGAATCTTTTAAGCCCAAGAGTCTGAGGTTGCTGTGAGCTGTGACTCCACTGCAATCTACCCAGGATGAGTGGAGTATAAATGTCTTAACACAGTAATTAAGTGAAGGCTATGTTAACCAGTTTGATGTAAACATTCCAAGTTGCATATAAAATCAACACATTGTATCCCATAAATGCATTAATGTATAGTTATGATTTAATAAGAAAATTAAGAGGGAAAAAAAAAGAGTTCATGTTTCTTCATTCATGTGGTGATTGCCAATACAGATTTCAATGTTCTACTTCATACCTTATGTAGTAATCTGACTTCGAAAGGTGAGGAATTTGAAATCCACTACCATCCACCTCTTACAACATCCCATTTTTGTTATTTGTGTCAGTTGTAACATCCCATTTCTGTTAGTTATATCAGTTACTAATAAAATAGAGGCCAGACATGGTGACTCGCACTTGTAATCCTAGCACTCTGGAAGGCCGAGGCAGGTGGATCCCCAGAGTTCCGGAGTTCAAGACCAGCCTGAGGAAGAAGAAGACCCCATCTCTACTAAAATTAGAAAAACCAACCGGGCCTTGTGGTAGGCGCCTGTAGTCCCATCTACGTGGGAGGCTCTTGAGCCCAAGAGTTTGAAGTTGCTGTGAACTATGACTCCATGGCACAGTGCCCAGGGTGACAGAGACTCTGTCTCAAAATAATAATAATAATAAAATAACTGAATCAGTTCTGTCCTGAAACCAGAGTTAAGCCTTTAGCGTTGCTGTATAATATCCTTTAAAGTAAAAACTAATAATATTTATAATATGCACATTATAAATGTATTACTTACATATTATTTCCATGGAGAGGAGGATTTATTGTGATAATCATTAGAGTTTGCCGCTCAAAGGTGACTTTCTCTTATCTCCTACCCCATGAATTCTCTTATTTTCTTTCAGATTTCCTGTTTCATCTTAGTCACATTCAGCAACAATATGATTCATATCCCATGAAGTCTTTGTTCATGGATTCTTTTTTGTTTTTGCCAGAAAACCTTTAATAATTAAAAAAGTACATGGTTAGCAAACTTCCTGAGTTCTTGAAATTTCAAAAATTTCTCCTTAAAATTGAAAATGTATCTTCACATAAAATTCTGATTTTTATAATATATTGTTGCCTGAGAACTTTTTTTCATTGTCTTTCTTCAGTTCTGCAGAGTTGCTGATATGAAACTTAATACTGGCCTGATTCTTTGGTTTTGTAGATAATTGATTTGTTCTTTTGTTTTCTTCTCTCTGGGAGCTTTTCATGTTTTCTCTTTATCCCTAAATTTCAGACTTTCATCAGGTAAGTGGAGGCATGAATCTTTTTTTTTTTGGAGACAGAGTCTAACTTTGTCATTCTCAGTAGAGTGCTGTGCCGTCACAGCTCACAGCAACCTCAAATTCTTGGGCTTAAGTGATTCTCTTGCCTCAGCCTCCCAAGACTTCAGGGGCCCAACACAATCCTGGCTATTGTTTTTGTTGTTGTTGTTGCCGTTGTCATTGTCATTTAGCTGTCCTAGGCTGGGTTTGAACCCACCACCCTTGGTGTATGTGGCTGGTGCTATAACCACTGAACTATGGGCACTGAGCCAGGTGTGAATCTTTTTCTCAGTCATCCTGTTTAGCACTGGGTAGAATTTTCAATGTAAATACATTCACAGTTCTGGCTCGGCGCCTGTGACTCAGTGGGCTAAGGCGCCAGCCACGTTCACCTGAGCTGGCGGGTTCAAATCTGGCCCAGGCCCACCATACAACGATGGCTACAACCAAAAAAATAGCCGGGCGTTGTGGCGGGTGCCTGTAGTCCCAGCTACTTGGGAGGCAGAGGCAAGAGACTGGCTTGAGCCTAGGAGTTGGAGGTTGCTGTGAGCTGTGATGCCACAGCACTCTATCCAGGGTGACAGCTTGAGGCTCTGTCTCAAAAAAAAAAAAAATACATTCACATTTCCTGCAGTTTTTTTAATTCTTTTGTAAGATAAATATTGAAATACCAGGAGCTATACATATTTCTTAACCTTTTCATATTTTCTGTCATTGTCTATTTTGTTTTACACACCTTTATTATGGTCCATTTTTATTCATTATGCTGGCCTTTGAACTTTTTATGCTGACCAGTCTGTTTTAATTTCCAAGGACATTCCCAATTCTCTCATTGCCACTTTTTCATAGCTTTTTGTTCTTGCTTTATAAATGCAGTATTCTCAATTTGCTCGGAAGATTTCAATTTGGACTTTTTGTTTATTTTTAATCTAATAAGATAATTTGATTTTTTAAATTTCAGAGTATTACAGGGGTTCACACATTTTGGTTACATAATTTGCTTGTGTAGATTTTAAGTCAAGTTTATAAGTGTTCCCCTCACCCAGAATATGTGCACCGTACCAATTAAGTGTAAATCTATCTGATCGCTCCTCAACCTACTTGATTTCCATTGAGTTTTTCTTGCCTGTGTGCACATCAGTGTTGATTAACCAGTTCCATTTTAGCATTGATTATGTGTAGTATTTGTTTTTCTATTCTTGCAATACTTAATTTAGAAGAATGGTATCCAGTTCCCCCCCAGTTGTTTGTAAAGGATACTAAATGTTTGTTTCAGTCTGCTTCAGTTCCTTGTTTTAATCCTGTTTCCCGAGGATCGACGTTTCTCTTTATTTTGAACCTTCTCTAGGTTTTCCATATTGGTCCATCCATTCTGGTGAGTGATTCACTCTATTGGTTCCCACAGGTGGGTGGCAGGGGTTCCTGCAAAATGTTGTAGTTGTGTTTTCGCAGTAGCCTTGTCATCTCTAAATGAGGGGACAGCCGTGGTCCTGCATAGACGGGAGCACAGCAGACCTTTGATGGATGTGGAGCTTGGCAAGAGGCACTCACCCTCTACAGTTAGAAATCCCCTACAACTTTTCGACTCCCCCAAAATCTTACCTACCAACAGCCTACTGTTGACCTGAAGCCTCACCAATGACATAACCCATCAGTTAACACCTATGCAGTATGTTCTGTGTTTTATATACTGAATTCGTACAAAAAGAAGAGGGGAGAAATGTTATTAGGAAAATCTTAAGGAAAAGAAAATGTATTTACTATTCATTAAGTTCAAGTGGATCGTCATAGGGTCTGCATCCATGAGGTCTTGGTGTTGAGTAGGCTGAGAAGGGCTTGGGGTTGCTGGCTCCGGGTGGCAGTAGCGGAAGAATATTGACCTGATAAGTTCAAACTTGTGTTAGTCAAGGGTCAACTATACAGGGCAGTCAGGCTTCCCTATAAGGTGCCTTTCAGGGATCCCACAGGGACCCGAGTTTAAAAAGCTATTACTCTTGAGGATGGCTAGGTGGTATCCTGGGTGGACCTGCGTTTTGTTCCCTATTGATGAGGATATGTCCTGATATGTCAGTATCTACCCTTCATTGCTCTTTTGGTCCCAGGGCGTTTTGTATATTTACTACCTGTGATCTTTTCTTACTTGTGTTCAAATCATCCGACAACTTTCAAAGGAACTCTTAGGATGGAAAGTTACAATTGTAAATGTGGTGAAATTTAAGATCTTCTGAATGTTCAAGAGAGTATATAAAATTAATAAGATTTCAATTAAAAATGCCAAATCTGTACCAATTACTCAGGTACATATTTTGTTTTGCTTTTTCAGTGGCATATTTGAAATTTTAGAAAGCTCTATTAGGCCAAATGCTCTTAAATATTAAAAATTGGTAATATTTGAAATATGCACAGGCTCCTTTATATTAAGATAGTAATATTAGTCATTGAAACATTTCTGCTTTTAATTCTGAATGTTTTTGGTCTTACCTGCAAAAGAATAATTCATATCATCCTATCTCAGCCGGTTAAGATGATATTACAACCAGAAATACTGGCCCAGATGCTGAATGAATCCTTGTCAATGGTTATAGTGGGATACTCTGAGGTCACATGATCAATGTCCTTTAAATGTGAGTGTTAGGTGGTGTGGTGGGTGAGGAAGAATTCTTATTGTCTAGTTCAACCAAATCCCTGGTCAGCTCCTTCCTTTAACCACTAGATTGATTTGGCTTCAGCTTTTATGATTTATTTGTGCCTTTTTCATTTAATTCTAAAGTACCTTTGATAAATCCTGCCTCTTGTCCCTGTGTTTTTTTTCCCCAATCCTTAGGAATACAGAACTCTTCACACGCGTTTAAATGCTATCTAACTTTGTTTTAGAAAGAGTTCTCGTGACGTTCACTTTTTAGTCACAACATTCAAGGTCATGCTCCTAATTATTACTGACCAAAGGACAGAGCAAGTGACTGCTGACCTCTAGAGGATATTTGATGCAATAAATGATCTTTTTTCTTCTGTGCTAATAATAACGCTGACATGATGTGGTTGCAATGGATTTGGATCAGGCTGCCCAGTGCCCAGCATGTACCTAAGGACTGAGTGACTGTTACTGTTTATGATGGTCACACTAGTTATTGGAATTATCCATAAAAATTATTTATGTTTAGATGAGAAAGAAACAAATTTTTAAGGATGCATTTAGGAGATTGCTGTTTTCTTTTGTATCTCTAGTATCATTTTCTTGGTTCTGAGCAACATGTTGTTAATCTATGATAACAGTAGAGCAATAGTTTAGCTGGCTAGCGAGTTTCCAACATCAGTACCATTGACATTGGGGCTGGATACAGACTTTATCGTGGGGGATCTGTTCTGTGAGTTCCAAGATGTTTAGCCGTATTTTCTGCCCTCTGTGTACCAGACGCCAGTAACAATCCCTTTCCAGTTAGGATGACCAAAAATGTCTCCAGACCTTGCTAGATGTCTCCCAGATGTCACCACTGTTTTACAGTGATCCTAATTTATGTGCTTTTTAAAAAATTCACTTTCCACTTGGCTTCCCTGAATTCTGTTCCTATCTTTGGAAATTTCTATCGTTTGCCCTAAAAGTAGCATGGAACATGTCAACACTTTCTTTTTCTCTCAAGCTCAGGGTATAAAGATGAGAATGTAATTAATTTTTTTTTTTAAAAAGAGTTTTTTTTATTAAGGGAAAAACATTCACAAAACTCTTCTGCTTTTCCTCCTACTTCTATGCCTCTCTTTGGCTTGTTCAGTTTGTGGCTGGTTAAGAGAATTGCAGATGTATTCCATGGAGGAAAATAATATGTTCCCACACTAAGGGCAAAACATTGTATTCTTCTAGTTAGCCATTTACAAAGAGCTGTTTCTATTTGTGGTTACTACAAAAATGGCCTTCAGGCCATGTATTTGGGATCGAGTTAATTCCTCTTCCTTGAAATATTCTAGGCTTTTGATGAAAGGAATCCTCTTACTCGCTGGAGGCTTCTAGACAATTAAATACTGAAACTTGAAGTATAAATGACCAAAGGATTACAGATAACCTCAGAGTGTTATTAGCTTTTTATGATCAATACATATGATTATTGAGTCAATGAATGACTGAACATAAGCATTTGTGGACTTTATCATTTGGAATGTCTATAATTATCATTTTTCAATCCTGAAATTGTGGATAAGAAACTCTCTACAAAAGAGAGTTTTTATAAAATCATCATTTATCATTGTCAAAGGTTGGAATTTGGGGGAAAGAAGGACCATTTAGTTGATACAGCTATCAAAAAATAATCTTAAGGGATAGTTGTATTGTGAGTGAATTTGAATGTTAGTTAAATTGTTCATTTTGGATAAAAGAGATTACAAGGGTACGTGACTGTATCCTCACCTGGGAACATGACTGGATTGTTTGTAACTCACACCTCAGTAGACGATGGTCTGTTTATGTCAGTAAATAATAGGGTTGTTTTTTTCTTTTGATTTTTCCTCCTCTTCAAGTGTGAAAAACTACATATTTAGACAACTGAAATTCTATAGTTCGTCATCCCATATTCATGAAAAATAAACACTATTGGGCGGCGCCTGTTGCTCAAAGGAGTAGGGCGCTGCCCCCATATGCCAAAGGTGGCGCGTTCAAACCCAGCCCCAGCCAAAAACTGCAAAAAAAAATAAATAAAAGAAAAATAAACACTATTCACTGCTCTAAAATGTTTAAAATAACCACATCAGTTGACCATTATTGTCCTCAGTTACTTTTCTACCACCGAGTAACACATTTCTCTATACACTAAACCCCATAGTACTTGCTCTAAGAAATACAGAAAAAATGTATTATCTAATAAAAAGTTTTCCAAACTCCGGTGCAAGATGTTTTAAATTCCTTTTACATATAATAGCAATACCAGTACAACAGACAAATGTTACTTCATCCTGGAAACCTCTTAAAATTTGTGCCAAATGATTAAAGATCATACACACTGAAAACTTATTAACTCAGAAAATCTCAACTGGAAAGATAACTGGAATCCTAGTGCTGTTTTGTTTTGTTTGTTCTTTTACAGATACTTGTTTTTAGAAACTCAACATACTAATTCTAACCAAACAAGTTAGGTGAAGACATGTATAAAGTAGTAGTTTCTCATTGTAGATAAGAATAGTGGTATGTTGGCAAATGTTTAATATTCACCTGCCCCCCAAAATAAAGCAATTCTGATTTAGAGTATTTGCCAATGTCCATGGTGTAGATACTCTCACTGTGGCAAATTTCTGACTGTAATGTGACTTCACTATATGCAGAGGTGAGAAGACTTGCCCGTTAGCCCATTATCAAGTATTTCAACATCTGGATACAGTAGGCATAAATAACCTCAAGTAAAATGTAATGAAATAATTAGGAAATTGTACATTTTAAGTATTGTCTTTGTTTTCAGCATAATTTATTTCATTATGGGTTTTATAATTTAACTTTTAGTAATGAGTATATGACAACTAGCTCTCAAAATTCCTAAAAAAAATTTTTTTTTTTGAGCCAGAGATTCACTATGTCACCCTTGGTAGAGGGTGCTGTAGAGTAGAGTAGAGTGCTGTAGAGTGCCGTAGTGTCATAGCTCACAGTAACCTCCAACTCTTGGGCTTAAGCGATTCTCTGGCCTCAGCCTCCCAAGTAGCTGGGACTGGGCACCTACCACAATGTCTGGCTGTTTTTGTTGTTGTTGTTTTAGCAGGCCTAGGTAGTTTGCACCCACCAGCTGCGGTGTATATGGCCGGTGCCCTAGCGGCTGAGCTACAGGTGCCTGGAGCCAAAATTCCTGAAATTTTAATAATCAGCCAGGCCAGTTCTAGAAAGATAGCCTTGATGTGTTTATTTATATGTACATTTTCTAAAAGGTTACTAATGGGTACTTGAAACATTTATTTCCAAAATATTTTAAAGTAGTATTTTTGCGATATGAGTTTACGTTTACTCACATCTATAACCATAGTATCTAAAACGAGTGGTGTGTACTAATGTAATGTTGAGTAACTTACTAATCTCTATGTGCAACAGATCTTATAAAGCTAAATTCAGTTAGCTGCTGTTGTTATGATCTCAAATTATCTCTGAGTTAAAAATCCATAATGATGAATAAGAACAATCTGAACTACATAAAAAGCTCATGAGAATAAATAAAAGGTTCTCCTCCGGGGTTGTCTGTGCTTATACGAAACTTTAGGGCACTTTTGGCTTTAGCAGACCTTCCCAATTTACTTTATCCTTAGGTATTCTTTTTATCACCACTACCAAGGGAGGCCACATTTCTTGGGGGAATTGAGAAGAAAAAAAAAGGTAAGCTCCTTTTGTAGAAACAAACAGAAAAGAACACATATTCCTTTTCTCTTCTGCTCCTTCATCAATTCAGGGAAAATGAAAAGAAATACATCCTTACCTCCCACGTGCTCGTAAACCCACATCGATTAAGTTTTGGTTCCCCATTCTCCCTTCAACCCACTTTACATAAACTGCCCTCTCAATGATCTCCAGAAATTGTTCTCCTTGCTTTTTCTAATGACCTCTTCTTTGTCTTCATCCTACCAAAATTTTTCCTAGCTTTTGACCCTGAGTAATACCCATTCTTTCTTGTAAATTTCCTACTTGGATTCATTCATTCATTGATTCATTCAACAAATACAGGGTATTTGATATGCTCTGTGTTTATCAAGTTCACCTCTGTGCCAGGCATTACTTCTGGAAATTAGGACATAGAATAAGGAAGATGAGTTCTTTGTTCACAAAGAATCTATTTTAACTGAGAAAGACAGGAAATAAGTGAACCAAATAAAATGGCAAATTCAGGAGAAGGGTAGGTGTTTTGCAATAGAGCGAATGTCTCTCTAACAAGGTGTTCTCCAGACTGAAACTTGTATGACAAAGAAAGGCCACATGAAGGTTTCAGGTGTATGTTCTAGGCAGATGCAAAGGCCTAGAAGGGAAATGGGGGATGGGAAGACATGGCAGACAGGCAGGCAGGGACCAGGTTCCTTGCTCTGCTGTTCATTCTCCTCTGAGGGCGTCTTCCCACTAAGTGTCATTCCCTTGGTCAGCTTCTAATCCTCCTCTTGTTCCATCCTCCCAAGGACCTGACAGATCCTCCATAAAATTCTAACTCCTTAGTTGGAATTAATTTCTTCCCCTTTGATTCCCACATCAAACTCTGTTGACCCTTTTATACCCAGTTCTTATGGACTCTTCAGTTTTTCCATTGGATCGGAACATTCTTGATCTTGATCATCTTAAGTGATGCCAAAGGCTTGGTTGCTGGCTTTTTGTTGGTTTCATTTGCTTTGGTTTGGTTTTTGAGTCTTCATCTCAGTTAAGTATGAAATACATATTTTTGTTTGTTTACTTATATGAGTTAACATCTAATTGATGACTAGAACAAAATATACAAAAACTAGTCCTTAAATCATAGTTTATAATTAAGTCTTTGCATGAAAAAGGATGTGATTGTGAGAGGCAGTGGAATGCCATGTTTGGGAGTACAAGTCTGGGTGTAGAAAAGTAATTTTCTACCCGTGTGCCATGGCACCCTGCTGTGTCTCAAGAGTCTCTTAGGTGTGCTGTGAAAATTTTTAAATGTCATTAATTAAATTATTTTTGAAAGAAGTTCAAAGCACAGTAAATATATTCCTTTTTTAGTCTTTTTTTCTAATTCAAAAAATAATAATAATTCAAGTGTGCCATGGAAGTTTAACTATATGTTCAAGTGTGTCAGGAGATAAAAAATGGTTGAAAAACACTGATCTAGACTGTTGAGACAGAATCCTGCTGCCTACTAACATATCCATAACATAGATTTTTTTTTTTATTCTATAGAATGGAAATAATTTGTATGTTTCTCATCAGGGTATTTTTTTTAGGCTGAATGAATCCATGCATGTGAAGCACTGGAAAGGAACCGAGAGCTTGAAAACTATCGCCTTTTCTTTCTTTATCAATAGGCTGAAAAACTTTGTGGCACACATTGGTAGTTGTTCATAAACTGAATGTACTTGAATTTCATTTCAATCAGCCCTTGCTTGATTTTCAGCAAATTTTGGAATGTCCTCAGAAGTTATCCTATGCCAAGAATAATAACCATATCCAAGAAAGCAAGAGTTTTAAAGAAAAATCATTGTCTTACTTAATTTACTTGATTTGTAGTTAGAACTACTGTTGACAACATGGAAGGGGGCCAGAAAACTCACATTTTTCCTTCTAAGGAGACTATTAGTAAACCCTTCACTCCACACACCACAAACTGAAGTATTTCCAAAGAGCAAGCCAGGAGGAAAATGTTCCTCTTAGAGATAGAGGTCATAAAGGAATCAAAATAGTCCTTTATAGGTAACGCTGGGGAGTTCTGATGGGTCCCTGTATGTATCAAGGCCATGACTGAGTGTACTCTGAACACTTCCCAACCCCTCCCCCAACAGTTACATCCATTGATCTGATCAACTTGGAATATAAGTATAGCAATGTAACTAGACTTAGGGAGATTGATTCAGCATATGCTTCACCTTTTTGCATGCATTGGAGAATATCACAGTACTTGGGAGGATTTAATTAATGTCTTCCACTAGCAGAGTATGGTGGGCGTAGGGGAGATTAGTGATGGAGAAGACAGTTGTTGATTGGTGTTTAATCACCTCACTAGTTTAGAAATGTGACAATCACAGGGCCTAGCACCTCTTATGGATTCTGGCCTGCTGATGTACCTTTTGCTCTCTACCCCCCATTTTTGAATTTTTTTAAGGAGTTGTGGGTTGGCAACTTTCTAAACCTTAAAATCCCTTACATAGAAATCTTGGAAATCAGCCAGGTGTGGTGGCTCATGCCTGTAATCCCAGCACTCTAGGAGGCCAAAGTGGTGGATCACTTGAACTCAGGAGTTGGAGACCAACCTGAGCAAGAGAGACCTTGTCTCTACATTTAAAAAAAAAAAAAAAAAAGTGGGTGGTGTTGTGGTCCCAGCTACTCAAGTGGCTGAGACAAGAGGGTTTCTTGAGACCAAGAGTTTGAGGTTGCTATGAGCTATGACACTAGGGCACTCTACCCACGGCAACAGGGTGAGACTATCTCAAAAGAAGAAAGGAAGGAAAGAGAAAAGGGAAGGAGGAAGGAAGGAAGGAAATAAATAAATAAATGTTGGAAATCAGCAAATATTAACTCTTTAGCTATCAGAGAGTATTAACTCTGATCACCAAGACAGCACCTTGGGAATTGGAGAGCATAGCTAATGGCAAGAATCATTAAAACGTGCTGAATAACACTTAGAAAAAATGTTAATCAGCTTTCATGAAGGAAATCATGACTTACAGTGAGTGATGAGCACATATTTTGTAGTTAACATTTATTATTAAGGTTCTTTGTGGTTCATTAACTCAATCGGTATTTTGTTTATAATATTTGTGTGTGTCGGTTTTCTGTAAAACATGCCACGTTTTCATAATTTTACAAAATTACCCTGAATGAGATGGAATAAACAGATTAGAAACAATTATCGGAGAGCTATGCTGTATCTCTAACTATATAATTTTATTTCCTCTAAGGGAAATAGAATGGCATTTAATGTTCTGTTAATCTCTTATTTCAAAGTGATTACATATGAAACACATAATGACTGTATTTGTGAAACTAAAGGAGAAGATAAATTGTCAAAACATTTTATTAAAGGAAGAAATTTTATAAATGTCTTATTTTTGCATTAGACACCACAGCTGGCTAAGTCATTTAGATTAATAGCTTTTAAAGCTTTTAAATGCACAGTGGCTTATAAATTTATTAAATTTAAAAATCTTACTTTCTGCCTGAATACATCTAAGAGATGTTTTAAATATTTAAGAAAATTTGGAAAAATTAAGTTCATATAGCAAGTTATAACAAAAACAATGACAACTATCTGGACTTTTATGATGATGGCCACGTTATTTTTCTTTATCATTGTATCACTCTTGAATACATTCTTAAGCAACATAGAGTGGTTTGGCTATTTTTGAGCTTTTTATGTAAATGAAATCTCATTGTATGTCTATATTCTTTGGGAGCGTCTTTTTTAAGACAGAGTCTCACTATGTTGCCCTCAGTCGAGTGCCATGGTGTCACAGCTCACAACAACCTCAAACTCTTGGGCTTAAGCAGTTCTCTTGCCTAAGCCTCCCAAGTAGGTGGAACTACAGGCACCCACCACAATGCCCGGCTATTTTTTTGTATTGTTGTTGTAGTTGTCATGGTTGTTCACCTGGCCTGGGCCAGGTTCGAACCCGCCAGCCTCGATGTATGTGGCTGGCGCCATGACCACTGTGCTATGGGCACCAAGGCGGAGCTTCTTTTTTTAAAACTAAATATTAAGTTTCTAAGATTGATCTATGATGGTCATATACTATTCCATTGTAGAACCTATATCACAATTTATGTGCTCTACTGTTGGTGCGTATTTGGGATGTTTCTGGTTTTGGAGCACTGATAGAATCATAGTAATTAGTGTTCATAAATTTGAACCTGAGTCATCCAAAAAAAGCTTGACTTAGATTCAGTATTTTCATTGCGAGAATATACAGCATTAGAGATTATTTTCATCAGAATGGATATAACTGTGATATTTTTGAGCAGTTAAAGGAATGAGTTTCAATACTGAGGAAGTTCATTACCGGCAGTGTCCTAATGAAAAGATATAATCACATTCAATAGCTATGCTGAACTGGAAGGCAGAGGTTAAAAGGCTACATGTTGCTAAGAGATTTTCCTATCTTTCTATTTTTCTATCCAGAAAACAAGTGGTGAGTTTTTTCCAAGCCTGTTATAAGGCATTGCTCTGATAATTCTTTGAATAAATCAAAATGAGACAACCTAAATCCAGGCATTTGTAGAAAAGGACACATTATGTGCCATTAGCAACCGGCTGATATAGACAGAGCATTGTGCACAATGGTAGGAAAAAATATTAATTTAGAAGCACGTATAATGGCAAGGAATTCAAATGAATCTAGGATAAAATTCAAGCTTGCATAGAGTTAATACATCATTCATTCATCTTCTGGACATTTATTAGGCACCTGTGAGTTAGAGCTCAGGAGTACAAAGTTGAATGAACAGCTTTTCTACTCATGTGGAGATTCAGACTTACAGGGAAGAAAGGCATATGGTGTATTAGACAAGTATTTGTGTATATAGAGTGGCTGGTGCTGTTACAGAGAACATGCCATGGATAATGAAGGGAAGCTCCCTCCCCAAGAACATCGGAGAAGACTTCTGAAAGGAAGGGAAGCTTCAATGAGATCTTAAAATATGAAACAGAAGTCAGACATGATGTAATCCTAGCCCTTTGGGAGGCAGAGGCAGGAGGATCACTTGAGGCCAGGAGTTTGAGACCAGTCTGAGCAAGAGCAAGGACTGTTTCTATAAAAAATTGAAAAATTAGCCAGGTGCAATGGTGTGCACCGTAGTCCCAGCTACTTGGGAGGCTGAGGAAGACAGATTGCTTGAACTCAGGAGTTTGAGGTTGCAGTGAGCTATGATGACATTACTGTCCAGGTAACAGAAGGAGACCCTATCTCAAAAAAGAAAAAAAAAGATTGGAGTTTTCCAGGGAGATAAAGGGGGATGTTTGTTCCAGAATATAAATATTCATCGAATGAATGAATGGCAGTGTTAAGTGAATATGCAAGGAAAAATGAGTAAGCTAACTGGAAGTCAGTTAACATAGAATGCAGAGCAAAACTAATATTTTAAAAGTAGCTACTAGTTATTAAGAACTTACCTGTGCCAACACTGCTTAGTATTTTCTATGTGTTATCTTATTTATTCCCCACCCTAACCCTATGAAAGAAGCATAGAGATCTCAGGCACCAGCTTCATGGACGTGTAAACGGCCTTATGTTTGGAAGGAGGCTCTGTAATCATTGTCTTTAATTCTTCATAATACTGAAGAAGAAGATAGTGATGTTTTCATTGTGCATGGGGCCCCGCAAATCATGTAGCCAGTTCAGTCCAAAGTGTCTCCATTTTTTAATCACAGAAACTGGGACCTACAGAGTAAAGTCACTGGCCCTGGATTTCATAGCTATTTAGGAGAAGAGTTAAAACTCAAACCTAGTCTTTGAGGTTGATTTCTGCTGGATGAATCCTGGCTAGCCTGACGCCGTGGTCTTCACTTTTCAAGATAAATGAATAACAGAAGATAGGAGCTACTAAAATTAATCAGGATTAGTGTCCTGGAACAGAAAGAAAAAATAATAATAATAAAACAATAGGAAAAGTGGGAAAAAATGTACAAAAGGGGGAAAGTGAATCAAGTAATTAGGAATAAATGAATCATGGTGACTGTGGATGCTGCCTTGAGTCCAATACAGAAATCTAAAACAAATACTTGGTAAATGTAAAGCCTCGTTCCCTAATTGGTGCTTTGAATTCAAAATCATATTCCAAGGTGAATCTGCTCAATCTCAGTTACCCCAAGTACAATCCGGCGTTGACTTAATGCTGTTATTTCTTGGTAATTTATGCTAGGAAAGCAAAAAGGTTGGAAAATTCACAGTGTTTTAGCCCAGTGAGAAGGAGCAGATGAAGATAAACGTGCACTTTCTCCTTTATCAGACTTCATCAGAACTGCTGTGCCCTCTGATGGCTTTAGATGACATTCTGCAAATACATCACATCCCATTTGGTGTCCACAAGCACAACTCACTTGAAGGGAGTTTTACTTTAGGATATCCTTGCTTTCCTTTAGAACATGGCAGAGTACTCCCCCAATCATGGGAACGTCTTCAAATTTGACTTACGCACCTTCATATTAATTCAGAGAGTAGAAAGTAAAGATTTTTAAAAGCAATTGCACAGGCCACCACCCTTCCTTGAGGACTCATAAGTCAAACTTTCATGATATTAAAAAATGGCATCCTAGAACATTCCAGATGTGTTCATTCTGGTTGAGATAATGCCTTCAGATATGTTTTGATGTTGGTCCAAGGCACCTGTGGATTTCAGAGTCCAAGTAAAGAGACCACAAGAGAACGTGCCTATAATACAAAGAACATGTTTTTTCTTAAGTATATCCATTGCATTTTCATAATAAAAACAACATAATTCTCTTTTGATTCATCTCTTCAGTTTCCAAAAATATCAGATATATGTAAATCCTATCTTACGGAAATACGCACATCTGGAAATACTAAATTGCAGTCGGTCACGTTTTTAATGGCCACATGTATGCCCTATATTCTGATGTCTGACTAACTTCTCCTTGCAAATGAGCAGGGTTTCTGGGGATAGGGCTGAGCAGGGTGCCAGGCAAGGCTGGTTTAAGACTTTGGGCAAGGGGTAACAAACAGGTCTGAGTGAGGGCAGAGTGGGAGTTGAGGGTAGATCAAAAGTGCCAAATCCTTGAAGCAGGTCATTAGGATTAGGTAGAGAAAGAAGGGCTGCCTTAGGGGTAACTGGTGAGCCTGTGAAGTTCTGAAAGAGAGACCTGAAAAGATCCAAGACACCTCCACTCAATAGTCTGAGAATATTAGAAGTCATCAAATGCTGGGTTTCATGGTGAAGTTCAAGAGCTGTAAGAATTCAAGATACTAAGCTGGGTGTGGTAGCTCATGCTTGTAATCCTACCACTCTGGGAGGACAAGACAGGTGGATAGCTGAGCTCAGGAGTTCAAGAGCAGCCTGAGCAAGAAGGAGACCCCCATCTCTACTGAAAACAGAAAAACTAGCCAGGGGTTGTGGCAGACACTTGCAATTGCAACTACTTGGGAGGCTGAGGTGAGAGGATCACTTGAGTCTAAGAGTTTGAGGTTGCTATGAGCTATGACACTACAGCACTGTGCCCAGAGTAACAGTGAAAATCTGCCCCCCCCTCAAAATTCAATATTTTAAAATTGAACAATGATGAAAAGTACAGAGAAAAAGGGAGAATTTGCATTGTCCTAAAGTAAATGCTTTTGACATTGGGTGCACAGTAGAATCACCTGCGGAGCTTATAAAAATCCACATGCCCAACCAAGTTCATCCTGGACCCATGAAACCACCATCTGGGAGCGGGATTTAGGTGTCAAGGTAACTTGAAGCTTCCCTATGATTCCACTGTGCAGCAAGGCTGAGAACTGATGTATTGAAGCAAGTAAGAGTGTTTACTGAATTTGGGGCCTGCTTTATCCACTCCTGTATCATGCATCATATTCATAGATTAACTCCAATTATACTTAAGCATGAATACACTAAAATTATACTTACATAGTGGGTGTTCATGTAAACTAAAGGGATCCTGTTTACCAGAGCTTAATCTACTCACTAAAGACTGGGACCTCCACAGAATGTCCCTATAGTCACTCTGAAAGTCACCTTCTCTAAAGAAAATGGGAAATTGTATCTAAATGTACTTTGATGTACAAAATAGTCATTACAACCTTTTGCAAAGAGGTGGCCAACACGTAGACAACATTTGGCAATATTTATTTTGTCAGCTATTTAGAGAATAAGGAAATATAAAATCTCCATGTCTCTCAAATGTTGAATTTTGTGAGTATCTCTAGTTTTTTTTTTTTTTTATTATTTTCAGGTTAATTTGAGGGTACAAAGAATTAGGTTACAGTGTTTACATTTGTTGGGTAGAGTCCCTGTTGTCGTTATGTCCTGCCCTGCTGTGCCATATACCCCCCACATTGTGCCCGTTAACTGGGAGCACACCAATCCCCTTCCCCACTCCCCTCCCCCCCCATACCCCCTCTCACATCTTGAATTGAGTTTTTCTCTTGTGTAGGTGTGTATTAGTTCGTCCACTGGCTTCATATTAGTATTGAGGACATTGATAATTGCTTTTCCATTCTCATGAGGGAAGAATGTGTTCCAACTCCATCCAGTTAATACAAAAGATGTGCGGTCTCCAACTTTTTTTTTGGCTGAATAGTATTCTGTGGTATACGCATACCATGGTTTATTAATCCATTCCTGGGTTGATGGGCATTTAGGTTATTCCCACATCTCTAGTTTTTATGTGATACTCAGAGAATACTGTGGACTTAGACCTCCGGAAATGGTCTCAAGGTCCTCGTACTATGCCGAGAACCACCAACAAGTAGAAGGGCACATTATGAGAGAAGTTAGGGTTGCAAGATCACAGGCGTGTATTTCCCCCGTTTTTCATTTGTACACAAATGTACGCTCTGTCATTCACGAGTCAGGATTTTCTTTTTCTTTGTAATCGCCTCCCTAATCTTTTCTCCACTCGGCTGTGGTACATAATACGTTCAGAATCAATGTGCGTATTCTGGGCCATGGAAGAATAGATAGTATTGATAGAGATCCTCAACTCTGTTACAAAAAAGGATGCTTAACACCCACAAAAAAAAGTTCTTCCAAATAAAGTGCTATGCAGTTGTTAATCACATTTTAAAATACGCATGAGGGTCCTGCCTTTGTATATTCACAAACAACAAAACAGGGTTTTCTATGCTCAAAAAAGCAAGTGATGAATCATGCCTGTTATGTTTTCATAATGAGATTGTGAATATTTTTTCCCAGACTTGGGACGCCTAAATTACCTCTATAATTAAAAGGTGGGAGGAAGGGAAAGATACAGACTTTAAAAATGTGTCGCTATAGTCAAAATCAAGGAGTAAACAGTTACATTTTTGTGGTTTCCGTGCATTTTGCGTTGAGAAAGTGGGATTCATTTCACTCCTGCCTGGCAGGAAGTTACAGTAAAATGCAGTCATGTGGGAGAACCACTTCTTTTAGCTCACGGTCTTACTTTGGCAGACGTGAATGTTCTACAGACTCTTTATCACAAATCCATTGTTTTTTCCAGATACACTTTATCTGCTTATTTTATTGTTTTTTATTGAATTGATAAGTGCGTGTTGTTAAGACTGAAATGTACTTCGTACAGGTAACACAAAGAAGTCATAGAAATTACATCACTATTTAATACTTAAAATATTTGACAGATTTCATATAGGTAATTATACCTTAGTCACTTACAATACATATACTTATGTAGTCAAGTGCAAATGCAGACAATTATTGGGTCTACTCCCCCAGGATTTGTTATATCAGCAAACTCTGGTTTAAATAAAACTTAGGAGAAGCTGGATACAGTGGTATGATCCTGTTGGGACAGGAGGACACAGGAGGCCAAAGCAGGGGTACCTCTTGAATCCAAGAGTTCAAGGCTGTAGTATGGTGAAAGTTCAGTTAACCAAGCAAGTATCATTTTGTTTTTGTTTTTGCAGTTTTTATGGTTTTACTTAAACACAACTAAAATATACACAGGTGCCGTCTATTCGTTTTCTTCACTGCGCAGCCTGGCTTTGGGATTGGTGGCTCTGATGACCAGCTGGGCTTGGAGGAAACGTGAGCGATCTCTGCACAGTAAGATTTGCTATGTTATGGACAAGGAACTCCTGGAGCCACTGAGCAGCATTTACTGTGTTCTTGTTGCCCTCATAACGAATATAGGGCATGAAGATCTGGCCCTTGACTCTTCTCTGAACCCTGTTCTTAATACCTCTGGTTTTCTTCCAGATACACTTAATTTTGACATATAGGTCTGATTGGACTTGACCAATTTCTTGGTCCTCTTTTTTTTTGAGACAGAGCCTCAAGCTGTCACCCTGGATAGAGTGCTGTGGCATCACAGCTCACAGCAACCTCCAATTCCTGGGCTCAAGCGAGTCTCCTGCCTCTG
>CAUYON010190377.1:0-22910 GCA_963573935.1 Arctocebus calabarensis
TTTTTTTTTTTTTTTTGTAGAGACAGAGTCTCACTTCATCACCCTTGGTAGAGTGCCGTGGCGTCACACTGCTCACAGCAACCTCCAGCTCTTGGGCTCAAGCGATTCTCTTGCCTCAGCCTCCCGAGTAGCTGGGACTACAGGCGCCAAGACTATTCATTTTATTATTTTTTCTTAGTATGTTTTCTCTCTCTTATTCAGATCAGGTAATTACTATCGTTCTATTTTCTATATGGTTCACTGAATTTTTTTCTCTTTCTTCTCTATTTTGCTGATGAGTCCATCCACTGAGATTTTTGTTGTTATCATGCATTTCAGTTCAAAATTCCTCTTTAGTTCTTCTTTTTATCTTCTATTTCTTAGCTGCAGGCTTTGACTTATTTTCTTAGGTTTTATATATTTTCATTTGTTTCAAGCATGCTTGTATATATTCTTTATAATATTTTTTAATATGACTGCTTTAAAATCTTGTACTCTTGGTGTTGGCTTCTATTGATTACCTTAATTTATTCAGATGGGGCTCTTATTAGTTCTTGGTGTGATAAAAGATTTTCTTTTCTTTTTTTTTTGAGTCAGAGTCTCACCCTGTTTCCCTTGGTAGAGTGTCATGACGTCTTAGCTCACAGCAACATCAAACTTTTGGGCTTAAGTGATTCTCTTGCTTCAGCTTTCTGAGTAGCTGGGACTATAGGCACCCATTACAACACCCAGCGACATTTTTAGAGATGAGGTCTCACTCTGGCTCAGGCTAGTCTTGAACTTCTAAGCTCAGGCAATCCACCTGCCTTAGCCTCCTAAAGTGCTAAGATTACAGGCATGAGCCACTGTACCTGGCATGATAAAAGATTTTCAATTGAAATTTGAATGTTTTCATGTTACATTATGAGACTCTAGATTTTATTTAAACCTGTTTCAGTTGTCTTTTTTTTTTTTTTTTGATAAGGCTGTGGCAGAACAAAAGAGGGTTCCCCCTCATTAGTGCCAGGTGAAGGGTCCTTTAGCCATTCTTGATATTGTGTGAGCAATTTCCTTCAACTTGTTCTTTTTCAAAATTATTTTGTTTAGTCTACCCTCTTTGTACATCATGTGAATTTTAGGATTGGTTTGTAAAATTCTCAACAATACTTATAATTAACATTTTTCAGCTTTATTGAGACATTAATTTATATACAACAAATGTGTTCACTTTAAGTTTACAGTTTTGGTGAGTTGGCAAGTATATATACATATCCAAATTACTATCACCTATCAATATATCTGCCACCCCAAAAGATTCCTTATGCCCTGGCAACGATTGATATGGATTTATGTCATGTAGAGGAGATTTAAGTTTTTACTAGCATATTATACATATGGAATAATACTAAATTTACTCTTTTATGCCTGGTTTCTTTTGCTCAACTTAATATTCTTGAGATGCAAGCATGTTCATGAGCATATCAGTTCTTTTCATTTTATTGTCGAGCAGTATTCTAGTGTAGAGATAAACCATGATTTGTTTATTCATTCATCAGCTAATGGAGATTGGGGCATGCAGATTTGACTATTATAAAGAAACCTGCTATAAACACTTATGAAAAAATCATTATGTGGATATAACAATTTTGTCTCTCTTAGATGAATACTAACAGTGACAGTGTAAGAATTGTGTGGTAAATATTTGTTTAACACTTTAAGAAACTGCCAAACCATTCTCTAAAGTACATGTACAATTGTACAATTCTATCACTAATGAATGATAATTATGGTTGCTTTAAGTCCTTGTCAACAACTGGTATTGTGTTTTTAAATTTTAGCCTTTCTAATGGGTGTGTAGCAATGGCTTATTATGATATAATTTGTATTTCTCTGATGATTAAACATGTTGAATATTTTTCTTGTGCTTATTTGCCATACATAGAACTTAAAAAAATATGTCTATTCAAATCTCTTGCTCCTTTTCAAGTGGGTTGTTCTTTTCTTCTTATTATGAGTTGAGAATTTTTTTTGCATATTCTGGATACAAGTCTTTTGTTTGGTATTTGTATTGCAAATCTTTTCTCCTTGTCTGTAGCTTGCCTTTTTATTTATTTCTTCTTATTTCCTTTCTTTTTTTTTTTTTTGAGACAAGATCTCACTCTGTCATCCATGATGGAGTGAAATGATATAATCGTAGCTCACTGTAATCTTGACTCCTAGGCTCAAGTGAGCTCACCTCCTATGTAAGCTATAATGCATTTATTTCTTAGTAGTATATTTTGGACAATGTAAGTTTTAAGTTTGAATAATGTTCAATTTATTAAATTTTTTACAGTTTGTATTTTTGTGCCCTAAAAATCTTTGCCTACATCAAAGCTCACAAATATTTCTTCCTCTGAAGGCATGAGGTGGGATCTCACCTAACGTGTTCATTGTGAGGGTATATAACAGGTCCTGCTCCCCATGAAGTATTCCTTTACAGCTGGACTTTACTATGGAAGTGAGAACAATGTAACCTAAGAATTTGTACCCTTATGTTAATTTGAAATAAACAAAAAACCCACTTTTTTCTCTATTTTCTTCTAGAAATTTTATCAATTCAGGTTTTGCATTTGGTCTATAATCTGGTTTATAAATGAGGTGAAGTTTACTGTTTTTACGTATGGTTGTTCAACCACTATTTATTGAGAGGATTCTTTTTTCTCTATCTAATTATATTGGTGTGTTTTTTTAAAAAAAATCAGTTGCTGTTATGTGTGTTGCTTTATTTCTGGGATTTTACATTTTGATCAAGTATAAGTTGTCCATAATGAACCAATAACCCATTGTCTTAAATACTATGTAATTATCATAAGTATTGGTCTTCTTGACCAAAACTATGTTTTTTACTTTTTCCATAGAAATTGTATCTTCAGTCAATTTCTTTAAGAAAGCTCGTGAAGAGTGGTGCCTGTGGCTCAACGGAGTAGGGTGCCGGCCCCATATGCTGGAGGTAGTGGGTTCAAACCCAGCCCTGGCCAAGAAAAAAAAAAAAAAAAGAAACAAGAAAGCTTGTGAAGATTAACAATGAGATTGAACTAAATCTATAAATCAATTTCAGAGAATTTACAATTCTAGCAATACTGAATCTTTTGATCCATAAATATCTTGCTTCATTTGTTAGGTCTCCTTTGATTTCTCTTATCAGTATTTTGTATTTTTCCATATTTAAATCTTTGTATGTTTTAAAAATATTTATCCTTAAATAGTTCATTTTTTTATGCTATTACAAATGATATATTTTACTATCAATTTCCAATTGTTTGTTGTTAGTGTATGGAAATGCAATACTTTTTTTTAAACTGAGTCTTACTCTGTCTCCCAAGGTGGGGTGCAGTGGGGCGATCATCTCTCAGTGCAACCTCTAACTCCTGTGCTCAAGTGATTGTACTGCCTCAGCCTCCCCAGTAGCTGGGACTAGAGGTGTGAACTACCATGTCTGGCTAATTTGTAAATTTTTTGGTAGAGATAGGGTCTTGCCATGTTACCCAGGCTGGTCGCAAACTTCTGGGTTCAGTCGATCCTCCATCTTGACTCTGAAAGTGCATGAGCCATCATACTCAGCCAGCAAAATTGCTTTTTAAAAATTGGATAATGGGGTGGTGCCTGTGGCTCAAAGGAATAGGGCACCAGCCCCTTATACGGGAGGTGGCGGGTTCAAATCCAGCCCTGGCCAAAAAAAAAAAAAAAACCAAAACAAATCAGATAATGACTTTGCTAACTCATTTATTAGTTATAACAGCTTTTTTTTTTTTTTTGTAGATTATTAGAGATTTTCTTCGTGGACAATTGTGTTTTTTGTGAATAAAGACAGTTTTAATTTATCTTTGTAAATTTCTGTGCTCTTTTTTTTTTCTTGTCTTATCCCACTGGTTGGAGTTTTCTGTATGATGTTGAAAAGGAGAAACACCCAAGAGTCTTCCTTCTTTTTCTTGGCTCTTGACTCATTAATAAGTTACCTTCCAAGAGGGGAACACTTGTAATTGCTAGAATCTGCCTCCATTACACTCGCCTTTAGAGGCAATCAAATCACCTGAGTTTGAGAAAGGGGAGGAATGAATTTTATTGGTTTGGGAGTCAAAAATATAAGTGACTTGACATTTGTGGTGGCACTTTTAAAGTGGGCCCCCAGTGATTAGGAGTCCCTGACATGTCTTTGGGGCAGCCGGATATTCACTTAACAGTGAGGATGAGGCCTGAGGCTACAGTGCGAGGAGATACAGTGAGAAACTCCTTGAAACATGTGTGACTTCGAGGAAATACAGGCATACAGGAGCAGCAACTAACTTCAGAAATTTCTGCCAACCTGTGCTAAAAGATATAGTAAGTCAGCCTTTGCTTTGGACCAAAAGAGGACAGTCCTTGGTGGAAGAGACACGACAGTGCCAGTGGTGGTGGTTTGAGAGGCACTGGGCCCAGGCTCTTGGAGACTCGGATCCACTTGGGAGGGGATGTTAGCAGGATCTTTCTTTGCACCGTATAAGAATGTGAAGCTCTTGGACGATCCACGGGAAAATAAGAGCGAGCCTCCAGGAGAGTAAGGATGTACTTCCTGCTAGCCACTCCTTTGGGGATTCAAATCAGTATTAATTTAACTATGGAAAAGAAAATAAATAAAAAGTACTTTAGCTCTGTGTGTTGATACTGATTACAATGACTTGAGGTCAGATTATAGAGACTCTTGAAAATCAGCCTGAAATGTTTGAACTTTACTTCTATAAACAAAGCAGAGACATTAGGTGTTTTGAAAAAGAAACAATGAGCATGCAAAGTACACCACTGGCAACTGTATACTAATGTTATACTGTTCTCACAGCAAAGGAAATAAACTGTGTGCAGAAGAGTGGAGTTTGGAGCAGGTGAAGTCTCTGCTGTTTAGAGGGCCGTAGGACCTAAGGCACTGGGGCCAGAACTTGAACAATGCTTCTTAAAAAGAACTTTCCTACAGTGAGTTAAAAACAATTCAAAGAACTGAACATATTTCCACTTTTTTTTCTTATCGGACTAAAATCAATTTTGGTGGGTATTTCTTGAGGTTATTAAGGGAATAGAGTTATTGTTCATGGAGAGGGTGGCAGCTCCTTCACCAGGGAGAACCTATTTAAGAACCCACAGTCTTGGGCTCTTTCCAAGGTATTGTAAAATTACTTTACAGTGTCTGATTTACTTTAAAGCTTCTTGTTATTGCAGTTTAAAAACAAAATTTATCCTGCACACATCCTGTTTGAAATAGAATTTTCTCCTCTGGGAAGCAGAGATAAAGAATGTAAGAACATGCACTTTATAGCATTGGTTGTACCTTGACATTAGGTAAAAGTGGACCTGGTGCTTTTAATTATCAGGTTGACGGCTAAAGGGGGACCAAGTCAAATAAGCATTTGAAAAGATAATTTTTGATAAGTCTTAAATAATTAAATGAGGGCAGCAGTTCTAATAAATGTAAATGGAAGAAAACCCCATTTCTTTTCTCCTTCCTGCTCCTTTGTTCATTTTTTTCACCTCCTCATTTCTCGTCTTTAGAAGGGTACATGTACTCATTTTTATGTATCTCTTCATGACCCTACTTTGACGTTCAGATGCTATTGTTTTTAAGAAGATGGCAGCACACCCCCGGGCTGTGAGCCATGCTGGAGGCTGGATCTTACCCCTGTCTGCACAGGTCACCAGCCGGGAGAGCGGCAGCTCCCTCGCTGGGCATCCTGGGGTGATCAAAGTCCTGTTTTTTTGCCAACTTGCAGTAAATTTACCTCTTTCTGAAGGAAAACTAGAATTATAACTGATCAAGGCCTTCTGAGTACTGTACGTGTCCCCACATCATGAGAACACTGCCGCAGAAGGCGCCACTTTCCCCTCTGTGATGGGCCCAGAAGGGCTGATATTGACAAAAAAAGCCCCGAACCCAGGAAACAATATTTCCCTGGCCTCTCAAGGAGTGTTAATACTGACATTCCTAGACCATGGCCCAGCAAGGTGCAATGAGACCTAGGTCTGCTTGCTTTTGGGTCATTCTTCAATAACCCTGAAGAAAATGCCAACCTTGTGCGAGGGATCTGCCTTCTTTTTGGTCTGAAAATAGGGCTTCTGCCTGAGAGTGATTCTTTCGCTTGCCCTCCCTGAACCCCCCCTAACCTCTCCGCAGTTCTTTCCCTTCGCTGGCAGATGCCTTTGCCCTGCGAAGGTCTTTCCTCTGCCACGCGCTTCTGCTTTCACTGGTCATCACACCCACTGGTCAGTTGCTAGCCAAGGTTCTGGTTTTTATTAAATCTTGGAACTGGTCTTGTTTTGTGTTAAATCTAAGTGTGGTCTCAGGGTAGAAGCTACCTGCCCCACATCCGTTCCCTTAAAAACTATCAGCCAAAACTGTTACTTGCTGTTACTTGTGTTTCTTATAGGACCTATGCCTAAGTTTTGGTTTGAGTTCTTCTATACTCATATAATTTTTCAGGCAAAATGAGAAACACACATTGCTGATGACTAATCGAGACCTCCTGGCTAGACCCCCAGTCCTACTTATCTTTTAGACGCTTTCTGACTCATTTCTTCCCCTTCCTCTATCCCACTCTGCACTACCCCAGCTTTGGTCTTATACAATATTTGAATGTTCTAATTTGCAGTTTTGATGACACTTTTGGTTCGGTGTGACAGAAAGTCCAACCCCAATTTGCTTGAGTAACAGTGACCTTATTGCTTCATATAACTAAAATGTTTAAAAGTAAGATGTATTTTAGGCATGGATAAATCTAGGAGCTCAAAAATGTTCCTAGGACTCAGTGTCATGGTGGGTGCCTATAGTCGGGTACTCGGGAGGCTGAGGCAAGAGGATGGCTCGAGCCCAATGGTCTGAGGTTGCTGTGAGCTGTGACACCTTGGGACTCTACTGAGGGCGATAAAGTGAGACTCTGTCTCAAAAAGAAAAGAAAACATGTTCCCAGGACCCAATTTCTCTCTTTCCATTTTTTGGAGGGCTATTTTTCCTTGGGGGTGGACCCATTTTTAGATTCCACATGGAGGCAAGGTGCCTGCAGCAGCTTTAATGCCCACATGGCATGAGGTACCGGTGTGGAATAGTCCCGTTTCTACTGAGGGCATCTTGATAACTTGGCTGCTTCTTGGGCAAAACCCGGTCTCCCTTGGATAAGTGCTGCCAGTTCGAGACTACGTCCTTCTTCTCCAAGCGGGCTCTGGAAGTCATGGCGTGTGTGGGGTGTGGAGGCTTCTTTGCCGGCGTCTTTGTGGCTTCCATCCTGCTGCACCTTTGGCTGTCAATTCTGCTTTCTCGAGTTCTTTGTGTCCCGGCCTCCAGGCATCCTCACTCAGCTCCTTCCATCCCCCTTTGTGTGACACAGGCACTTCTGATCACCCTGCTGTACACCCCCCGCCCCCTGAGCCCTGCTTTCCTTAAACCCTAAACACATTAACTGTCTTTTCTAGCCTAATGGTTCAAATACAAATTGGGTCTCAAGTTCCTTCTGCTCTTAAATCTCCAGCCCTAAACTGGTGTTTCCAACTCCTCCTCATAAGGATTGGACAGCACTGTGTGGGGGGTGAGGTGTGATAGGATATTGGACAGCACTGTGTGGGGGCGAGGTGTGATAGGATATTAGATATGTCATAGTTTAAACCTTCTCCTCCTGCTATGCTTGCTGCTTAGATTTTTTTATTTTTGTTTGAGACAGAGTCTTAAACTGTTGCCCTGGGTAGAGTGCTGCGACATCATAGCTCACGGCAACCTCCAACTCTTGGGCTTAAGTGATCCTCTTGCCTCAGTTTTTCTATTTTTAGTAGAGAGAGGAGGGGTCTCCCTTTTGGCTCAGGCTGGTCTCCAACTTGTGAGATCAAGCAATCCACCTGCCTCGGCCTTCAGAGTGGCAGGATTACAGGCGTGAGCCACCGTGCCAGGCCTGTTTTTTTTTTTTTTTAAATCAGCCATTGCTTCTTTGGAGAAAAGCTGCATCCTTCCTGCACCCTTTCCAGCCCTAACCCTATAAGGCACATGCTGTGCTGAATTCCCTCGGCTTTGCTCTTGCTAGTCAGAGGCTAATTTTTTGGAATTCTAATAAAAACACATAGCAAAATGACAACTACCAAAACAGGTATGAAACATTCATTTCTGTTAAGTCTCTCAGAATCTATGGCTTTCAAGATCAATGTGTAAAGATTTGAAAGAGTCCACATGGAGTGGAGAAGGAAGAATTGGACTTTTCACTGGCTCAGAAGCCCCCGTTAGGACAGTACAAAGAACAAACAATGGGAAATGGGGTGAGCATGAGGCCATCTCTTTGTTTGTTTGTTTGTTTGTCTTTTGTTAAATCATAGCTGTGTACATTTATGCAATCATGGGGTACAATGCGCTGGTTTCATATACAATCTGAAATAGTTTCATCAAACTGGTTAACATGGCCTTCATGTCTGTTTTATTTATTTTTTATTTTTTGAGACAGAGCCTCAAGCTGTCACCCTGGATAGAGTGCCGTGACATCACAGCTCACAGCAACCTCCAATTCCTGGGCTCCAGCGAGTGTCCTGCCTCCGCCTCCCAAGTAGCTGGGACTACAGGTGCCCACCACAATGCCCGGCCATTTTTTGGTTGCAGCTGTCATTGTTGTTTGGCGGGCCCGGGCCTGATGCCAACCTGCCAGCTCAGGTTAGCCCTTAGGCCCGTTGAGCCACAGGCACCGAGCTCATGTCTGTTTTTTTTTTTTTGGAGGCACCTCTGGGATGCTCATGTCTGTTTTAATTGGTCCAAATGTTATCCTATTTCTCGGACATATAACAGCTGTTCTATCCTGAAATCAAATTTATTGAAGTGCTGTCATGACTATCACAGGATAAGTGCTTTTTTTCTTTTTTTTTTGCAATTGGCTGGGTTTGAACCCGCCACCTCCGGTATATGGGGCCAGTGCCCTACTCCTTTGAGCCACAGGTGTTGTCCTGATCTGTTTCTATTTTAATTTCAAAATATTAAAAGGGTAGAAATATTTTTGTTACATGGTTGCCTTGTATAATGCTTTAGTTGGGACTTCTAGCGTGCGGATGGTCTCTTTCTTATGAAGGACGTAACTCGCAGAGTGGAGATGCTGGCATTCCCAGGGAGAAAGAAGGAAAAGACACTTTTCCTTCCTAGAGAGGAGGAAGGAAGAACACATTTCCTTCCTTCTGACATCTCAGAGTGGGTCAGGAGGGATTGAGTGCTTGGATGTGATATGTTGGGATGACCATGAGGGGCTTTGAGGGGCTCAAGTTGAAGGGCATCACTTCAGCATAGGAGGGAGAAAGGAGGCACCAAAGCAGTGCTCCAAACCCGGAGCAGGTCACCCGGGTACTGAACAAAAATGCACTGGCCCAGTGAGCCAGAATCTCCCAGCTGGCTGGTGTGCTTCCAGGTGAATTTCTTGTAACCAGCCCGGAAAGGTCCAGCATGTTTGGGGAGCATGTGTTAGATCAGGAAAGAATTAATTAACAAAATATAAAATGGCAGCAGTGGGGCTCCCCTGGTAGGCTGGATTTTAAGAGACTATTGTTATGGTGCTCTGCTGTGAGTGGTGCTGAGTTGAAAAGGATTTGGATGATTTACATGTGGAGACGATGTTTTCTTGGTCAAGTTTTCAAAGCTACCATTTTTGGGACCCTTTCTAGAAATGGTTGGCTGATAAGAAGTCCTGATGCCCAAAATGCGTCACTGGGGAAAGAGGCTGAGCTGGTTTTCTCCTCTGTGGTGAACCCAACTGAAAAAAATCTTAAGATTTATTCCACTGGACAAACTACAGATTATTTTATCTTTTAACCAGGCTAAGATTTAGAGAGGCCAGTATTTAAAGATGTGCTTCATTAAAAATCTTACCCAGGTAGGAGAGGGCTCTGGAGTAAGCCCTGCTGATCGTGAGGCTGTGCTCATCTCCGAGTGGTGGGATGGACAGCAGAGCCTGGTCTTCATCATTTCCCACGAATTTTAGGTCTCCCTCATCAGCTGCATTCAAATACTGAGAAAGCGAGCTTTGGCTCAGGAAGAGAGGAACAGAGGCACTCAGGGGAATTAGGCGAGCCACAGCGCACATTCGGCTTAGTTTATATTCCCGTCCCTTTGGTCCCCTTTTACTTTTACTCTTTTCTTATCTAAAACTGTTTTATAGTCTCCTTTTTTGAACTCAGGCATGGATTTATAGAGCTTGGATTTTCGGCTTTACTCGGTCTCTACCTTACTGTTGACATGGAGGGAACCCAGAGTTGGGGATGGCCCTCTGGGAGCCACTGAAGTCCCTATGTGCCAAGTTTCTGTCCCTGCGGGAGTTTCTGTCCTGGGGAGGAGGAGTCAGATACTTTCTTAGATTTTCAAAGGAGTCTTTGGCCTCAAAATGATAAAGAACTAAGCACACTTCTTGGTTCTGAGTCAACAGCCCTCTGAGAATGTGACAGTGCTAATCTTAGTCTCTGTGGATCAAAAGGTGCCCCACTCTGAACAATAGGAGAAATCTCAGGTCATCAGAGGGACCCTGGGGCGGCGCTCCCTGCACCTGGTCTCAGGGCTGCCGGGGCTGGATCCTCTTCTCTTGATAATGCTTCTGGTGTTTATTTTGAAATTCGGGCTGCTTAGAGGGGTTGAAGAGGGGACTGAGCAGGGAGAGGTTCTCATAGCACAGAAAGGCGCTCATGGCTCAGATGCGGCTTCAGCAAAGCCTGTTGTTTGGGGCCATGCCTGGCCATGGCCTGGGCAAGGTCTTGTGAGGGACGCATGTGCCTGGTGGTCTGACGAGAGCAAGCCCCAGACTCTCCTCCTTCCACTGGGCTATCTTGCAAGCCCAGGAGGCTGCCCAAAGCGATCGCTGTGGCAGAGACATAACAGCTTTTAAGCCGGGCATGGTGGAGTGTGACTATACTCCCAGCTGCTTGAGAGGCTGAAGAGAGAGGATTGCTTGAGCCCAGGAGTTTAGGTCTAGCCTGGGGAGCACAGTGAAATCCCATTTCTAAACTAAAATAGTCTTCTAAGAGACTGTATACTATATACTATACTATATAATCTTATAGTATACTATACTATATACTATATAATTTGGTGACTAAAAATTACTTAAGAATACTACCCTATCTTAGTCCTTAATATACTCAAGTGTGAATAGTTTCAAAGAGAAGAGATCATCTGATCATTTCAACAGATACCAAAATTTTTTTAAACAGACAAAATTTATCATCGATTTGTGATGTAAACTCTCAGCAAACTAGTTACAATGAAACAGCCTCCACTTTTGTTAAGAGTACTTTTTAAAAAAAAGAAACCTGTAACTGCCATGATCACTCAACACTGAAAGTCTGAATGCTCTTCTGCTAAGATCAGAAATAAGACAAGGATTTTTCCATTCAGCATTATACTTGTAGTGGTATTAGACGAGAAAAAGAATTAAAAGGGATCTAGATCAGAAAAAAAGAAGTATAACTTTCTTTATTTGCAAATGCCGTAATCATCTATGTAGAAAATATGACAGAACTTACAAAAAAGTGGAGGGAACTCTAATAAATGAGTTTGGCGAAACTTTGGGTTATGAGTAAAATTACTATACAAAAATCAACTGTATCACTACATACTGAACATAAAAAAATCAGAAATCCGCATCGAAAACTATGAATTACTTGGAGATCAATCTGACAAAGAACTTCTGAGAAGTACAAAACTTTGCTTATAAAAATGAAAGAAGTCCTAAAATAGATAGGGAGATAGATCTTGTTCATGGATGGGAAGATGCAATATTATCTAAGTGTCAGTCCTCTCAAATTAATTTATAGATTTAATGCGAGTGCAATCCAAACCCCACTGGTCTCCTAGGGACGGGTCGGGCATTCTCTGGGAGTAACGCTGAATAACAGAGGTACAGGAGTCTAGGTATGGTGGGTCGGGGACAGGCAGAAAAGTGGAAGAACTGGGAGACCTGAGCTTTCCAATGAGCCCAAAACATCGCGTTTCTTTTGCCTCTTGTGCGTTCATCACAGTGTAGCAGCCCCTGCTTACCTGTGTGTCCTTGAAATGTCAGCTCCTTGGGGTTAGTGCTTTTATATCCCCAGCTCCAAGGACAGAGCCCGGCCCATGGGAGATACAAAAAAAAAAAAAAAAAAAAAAAATTAACGTTGTGGTTGAAAGAATAAGTTCAGGACAGCAAGTAATTTAGTATGAATAAAGTAAAGCAGGTATATACCACTATTTTTCAGACAAGGAATATCTAAGGAAGACAGATGTGGAAAGGAGGAAGATAATTAGCCTGATTCAGCATTCAGGAGAAGATCTAGAGCGGAACTGTGGGTCCCAGCAAAGAGGGTGAGGGGAACTTGGAGTCATCTGTCTGAGGTTGTACCACACTCAACTGCCTAAATAAAAAATGAGGGATAGAAAAGTGATCAGTCAACCTCTTCTGTTCATGCAGTCATGTATTCATTTATTTATTTTTTTATTTTTATTAAATCTTAATTAGTGCAATCATGGGGCACAATGTGCTGACTGCATATACAATCTGAAATATTTTCATCTAGCTATTTAACATAGCCTTCATGGCATTTTTGTAATCACTCTATGAAGACATTTGTATTCTGCGTTCAGTAAGTTTCATCCGTACCTTCTAAGATGCACCGTAGGTGTGGTCCCACCAATCGCCCTCCCTCCACCCATCCTCCCCCCCCACTTGCCCTTTTCCCCATATTCTTGTGCTATAATTGGGTTTTAGCCTTCATATGAAAGCTACAGATTAGCTTCATAGTAGGGCTGAGTGCATTGGATACGTTCAGAGATCATTTCTATAGTACGTATTCATTTAACTAACATTGATTAGGGGCCTCCTGGATGCCACACTGTTGAACATATAATACAGAATCTATCACCCAGTGCATGGTAGCAGAAAGGCTTACAAAAGGAGATTACAAGCAGAGCCCAGTGGTTTTGCTGACTTAGGGAGACAGAGGCAGGGTTTGGAGGCTGAGGTGACTGGATATAGAGCAGAGGAGCTGGGAGGAGGATATGACAAAAAGAGCTCCAGAGATTTCAGTCTGTGGCTGCAAATTGGCCTGCGCACGTGTAGGAGTAAAATCCACAAGATCTGTGCAGAACAATCTGATGAGCGATTTGAAGAGCAAGAACTACCAGGGAGGAGTCCGGGAAGCTGCTGCCAGCACTCCCAGGGCAGACAGAGGCTGTCTCTTAGCAGGACACTCAGCAAAGACAACGTTTCTAGCACACTTGAATGCCACACGTGCACTTTTGCTTTTCTTGCAGCAAGTCAGGGCTTCCACCTCCACACTCACCTGCACTTCTGCAAAAGCTTTACGCTCTCCCAGAGACAGGGCCCTCTGGGTTTGATCCTGGACCCTGGCTGTCACTTCTAGGTTTGTCCTTTTAAGAGTTCCCTGCCTTTTATGATCTTCTCAAACCCACCCACTACTCCTTCCCAGCTCACAGCCATCCCCTGGATTTTATGGTGAGTTGACGAGTAGGTGCTTCTGGGATGTTTCAGAAGCCAAGATGAGCCGAGAATGGAAATGAGAAGCTGAAGACAGAATGTCCAAGCAACTCTTTCCAACTGGTCATAAAGGGAGAGAAATAGCCCACTTGCTTAAGGAGGAAGGAGGTCAGCGCAAAGGAACGAGGAATACTTGAGGGATGTGAAAGCAAGAGCAGTGAAGAGGGTTAGAGAAACTGTAGCAGAGGGGGCCAATGGAGGAGAAATCGGTTCCCACCTACAGAACAGCGAGGCACTGCCTCAGGGAGTGGCTTGTGCAAGGAATCCGCACGTTTCTACAGGAAATCTAACAAGCATTCAGATGTTCTAGAAGCCCAAGAATGATTCACTTTTGCCAAACTCATTTATTAGAGTTCCCTCTGCTTTTCTGTAAGTTCTGTCATATTTTCTATATAGATGATTACGGCATTTGCAAATAAAGAAAGTTATACTTCTTTTTTTTCTGATCTAGATCCCTTTTATTTCTTTTTCTTGTCTAGTAGCACTACAAGCATAATGCTGAATGAAAACAGAGCAAACATCCTTGTCTTATTTCTGATCTTAGGGGAAGGGAATTCAGACTTTCAGCTTTGAGTAATCATGGCTATTGTAGGTTTATTTATTTATTTATTTATTTATTTATTTATTTATTTATTGTTTTTTTGAGAGGGAGCCTCAAGCTGTCACCCTGGATAGAGTGCCATGGCATTACAGCTCACAGCAACCTCCAATTCCTGGGCTCAAGCGAGTCTCCTGCGTCTGCCTTCCAAGTAGCTGGGACTACAGGCGCCCGCCACAAAGCCCAGCCATTTTTTGGTTGCAGCCGTCATTATTGTTTGGTGGGCCCCGGCTGGGTTCGAACCCGCAAGCTCAGGTGTACGTAGCCCACTGAGCCACAGGTGCTGGGCTCATTGTAGGTTTTTTTAAAAAGTAGCCTTTACAAAGGATGAGGATGTTTTGTTGTAATTCTAGTTTGCTGAGAGTTTATATCAGGAATCGATGATAAATTTTGTCCATTAAAAAAATTTTGGTATCTGTTGAAATGATCAGTTTTTCAGTGCCCATTGTCCCACAAATGGATTAATAAATTGTGGTACATGTACACCCTGGAATATTATGCAGCCTTAAAGAAAGAGGGAGACTTTACCTCTTTCATGTTTACATGGATGGAGATGGAACATATTCTTCTTAGCAAAGTATCTCAAGAATGGAAGAAAAAGTATCCAATACTTTGATACTTGAAGCTAATTTAAAGGTCTCATATGAAGGTTATAACCCAACTATAGCACAAGAATATGGGAAGGGGAGGTTGGGGTGGAGGGAGGGTAATTGGTGGGGCCACACCTACGGTGCATCTTAGAAGGGTACAGGCAAAGCTTACTAAATGCAGAATACAACTGTCTTCATACAATAAGAAAATGCCATGAAGGCTATGTTAAACAGTTTAATGAAAACATTTCAGATTGTATATGAAACCAGCACATTGTACCCCTTGATTGCACTAATGTGTGCAGCTATGATTTAATAAAAAAATAAATAAATTTAAAAAACGTTTCATAAATTCATGAATTGCACTAATTGATTTTCAAATGTTAAGCCAGCTTTGATTACTCAGAATAAACCTCCCTTGGTCGTGATGTCATATTGCTTGATTCAATTTCCTAAAATTTTGTTTAGAATGTTTGCCTCTATATTTATAAGAAATATTGTTATGTAGTTTTACTTCTATAATGTCTTTTTTGGATTTTGATATCAGGGTAACATTGGTTTCATAGCATAAGTTGCAAATTCCTTCTTCTTTTAAGAAGGAAAGCTCTTCCTTCTTTTGGAGAAGCTTATGTAGCATTAGCATTATTTTTCCTTAATTTTTTTGGACAAAATTCATCAGTGAAGCCATTTGGTTCTGTAGTTTATGTGGGAAGATTTTTAAACTATAATTTTGATGTTTATTAAACATTTAGGACTTTTAGTTAATTTATTTCTTTTTGAGTGAGCTTTGGTAGTTTTTGCCTTTTAAGACATTTGTCAATTTCATCCACACTGTCAAATGTATTGGTATAAAGTTGTTCCTAATATTTTCTATCTTTTCAGTAGCATATCCGATAATATCACCCTTCACTCATGATATTGATAATTTGTATATTTTTATTGTCTGATCAGTTTGGTTAGAGGTTTATTGATTTTACTGATCTCAAAGAACCAGCTTTTTGTTTCATCGTTTTTTCCCTATTTTTCTATTTTATTAATATTAACTTGTTTGTTATTTCCTTTCTTCTGTTGACTTCAGGTTTGATTTGGCCTTCTCTTTCTAGTCTCTAAAGGTAGAAGCTGAAATTGAGTAGAGAATTTTATTATTTTCTAATATAGTATTTAGTGCTATAAATTTTCTTCTAAGTACCGATTTAAAGGTATTTTGATAAATTCTGATATAATGTCTTTATTTTTATTCAGCAAAATACTTTGAAATTTTCATTTCATTTGATTCTCTTTAATCCTTTAGAAATGTGTTCTATAATTTCCAAATATTTGGAGAATTTTCTAAGAACTTTCCGTTACTGAGAAAGAGGTATTCACATCTCTGACTACAATTGTAGATTCACCTATTTCTTCCTGCCTTTACAGTACTACCCCCTTATTCATGATTTCACTTTGTGTACTTCTCATTATCCATTGAAGAGTACATAAGATATTTTTTGGGAGGGAATAGTCCCATAAATTTTATTATAGCATATTGTTATAATTTTTTTCCATTTTATTGTTAGTTATCTAGTTATTATTAGTTATCTCCAGATTTCTTTTGATTACTGTTAGGATGATATATATTTTTCTATTCTTTTATTTTTAATCTGTTTGTGACTTTATATTTAACTTGTTTCCCACAGGCAGCATGTAGTTGAGTCTTGGTTTCCTATTCAATCTGACAACCTCTGTCTTTTAATTATTTTTCCCCCTTCCCCATCTTGAATATACGTGTGTTTTTCTCTCATGTGGGTGTGTAATTGTTTTTCTATCAGTTTCATATTAGTATTGAGTACATTGGATACTTTTTTTTCCATTCTTGTGATACTTTACCAAGAAGAATATGCTTCAACTCCATCCAGATAAATATAATATTTTGGGTAATTTTCATTGCCTTACCTACAAGTTTACTAATGCTACTTACTTCTACAATGTTTAATCTGCCATTTTCCTGATCCAGTGAATTTTTCTTTTCAGACACTGTGGCTTTTTTTTTTTTTGTAGAGACAGAGTCTCACTTTATCGCCCTTGGTGGAGTGCCGTGGTGTCCCACAGCTCACAGTAACCTCCAACTCCTGGGCTTAGGCGATTCTCTTGCCTCAGCCTCCCGAGTAGCTGGGACTACAGGCGCCCGCCACAACACCCAGCTATTTTTTTGTTTTGCAGTTCGGCAGAGACTGGGTTTGAACCCGCCACCGCTGGTATATGGGGCCAGTGCCCTACTCGTTGAGCCACAGGCGCCGCCCAGACACTTGGCTTTTATATCTAGAAGTATAGCTTTGTTCTTTTTAATATTCTTCATGTTTTTACTTAATGGTAGAAGTTAAACAATATGGAAAAAATTTCCAATAGCTGTTTTAATGTCCTACTTTTAATTCTAATATCTGTGTCATTTCTGAATTGATTTTGATTGATTATGGGTCATGTTTTTCTGCTTTTTTGCATGCAGTAATCTTTTATTGGATGCCAGATTTGTAAGTTCTGCCTCGTTGGTGCTTGGTATTTCTATAAAATCTTGAACTTTGTATGGGGAAAATTTTTGTATTTCTATAAATCTTGAACTTTGTATGGGGATACAAAGTTTCTCAGACACAGTTTGATTCTTTTGGCTCCTACTTTTGTGATTTGTTGGGTCAGTCCAATGCAATACTCAACTTAGGGCTATTCGTATCCCCCTTCCAAGGTAAGTCCCCTACTCATTACATTGTGGAATTATAACTTTTCCTATTCCAGCTAGAATATTATTCTTAACAAGTATTATTCTTCACCCGTGTTTGGGCACTGTTCCTACTAATTTGGAAGGGTGATTCTTTCCTCAAGTTAAACTATTTTTCTTAGATGCATCCACTGATTTGCATTCTACTGAGTACTCCAGAGGGACCATTTGTGGATCTTCACAGTTTTCTCACGGGGTAGCTCTTTCTTCTCTGGTACCAGGCCCTAGGAATTCCTGCTGCCTTGGTCTCTCTGGACTCCAGGACACAGCACAGGAAAGGGTTGGATTCCCTAAATACTTTGTCATTTTTAGCCATACTAGCACATTCTTATAAGAGTTCTTTGTTGCATTGTCTGTGATAACAAAAAACTGAAAATAATTTAAACAGAAATCATTAGAAAATACCTCGTTCCTGTCTGGAGCCAGCCCTTTTCCAGGTGAACATCTCACATTCACTTAGCTGTTGGTGGATACTTCTTTAAATTGGATGTATGGTTACAGGAGAGAATTAGAGTTAAAAAATATTCTGAATGCTACTGCTTGACAAATTTTATTGACGATGAGTGAGGCTTACAGGAAATCTCCAATATATGTTCATTTTTCAAGTAATCTGTCTTTCTGATTCTGAATCCTTGAATCACATTTGAGCAATGATCCTCCAAGCCTGAGCTCTGAGGAGGAGCAGATGAGATAAGAGGGTGAGCACAGAGGTCAGCAGTTCTGAGATTTGGATTTTATGTTTCTAGGTACTAAGAACCAGGTCACAAGTGCTGGGATGTAACAGTGCTCTGCCATTGCCTGACCGTGGGACCAGAAGGGGAAAAAAAAGCATTTAATCTCACTTAAAAAATAAGGGATTAAGAGATTGTTCATTGTTACCAGATGTGACTGCTCATTCAAAGTACCTAAAGATGTGAAAGTCCTCCTACTGTTTCCATCCAAGTTCCTAGATACTGAATGAAACCAGGGATACATATGTGTGTGCCTGCATCTGTTTATATTAGTAGAATAAAATAATCCTTTGTTATTCTTAATTATAAGCATCATCGTTCTGGGGATTGGCCAGGCCCAGTGAGGCAGTTCCTATTCTGAGTCATGAGGGGTGAGAACAGGTGAGTGAGGCTGAATTCACTCTGAAGCCTTCCTGTTTCGAACATCTGAGCTGTTAGAACACTTATGCTGAGTCTCTGCAGGTGGCAGAAAGGAACTTACATTTTTACAAACCTTGGGATAATTCTTAGTCAGCTAGGAGGTGATTCCATGTTCCATGGGTCATTTTAGAAATTACTAGACAACATGAAATTTTTAGTCCCTTAAAGATGTAAAATTCTAGAATTTAGGCCATTGCTTTTCTTTTGAAATTAAAATATTGCTTCTAAATTAAGGGAATAAAAATGTTTCTCAAAGAAAAATATCATGTTAAAACAATCTTCCCAAGTATAAGATTATCAAAAATTCAGACAATAAGCTAATAGAATATTGCCTAATATAATTCTATTTATTCAACTGGACACACCTTTTCTGAGTCATTACCACATACAAGATACTGTTCTAGGAGAGGGGGTAAACTTGTATCATTGTCATAGCTGCTAACAAAGATTGCACATTATCCGGAGTAGTAAGACATTTAAGCTGAGTCTACATTTCCTTGAGACTCAAACTCCTGCTGCTGCCTGTGGGAATTGAGTGTTTGAAGCACAAGAGGAAGCAAGAGCCCTTGCAGACAGCAGGCCTTCCTGTGAGGCCGCCTGCTGTGTTTGGCTCGTGGACAGCCTGGTATATTGGGCCAAGACTGGGATGGTTATAAAATCATAAGGTCCAGGGATGTTTACCTCCAATATTTGTAAAGTGGGGTACATGTGACCCCCACGTGGGCTGCGTGTGATCCTCCATGAGACAGACATCTTCTTCACTGCAACGATGCTAACTGCTTTTAGCATTTGGGTCTACGTGGTATCATCCCAGTCTAGATGTTTGTTCCTTTCTCAAAAACATATCATAAGAGAAAACGTGATTCACATATCATAAGAGAACACATGGTTCTGTATTAGACATTCTGTATGTTTTGGGCATTGAAAAGAAATTTTACTTAAGGGAGGCATAGTCACTCAGTTATACTTCTCATCTCTTCATAGTTTCCAAAGATGTGTGGATGGAGGGTGTTGTAGTCTTTGATTTATTATTTTTTTAATGGACAGGCCCCAAATTGATTCTTCTTAAACCGAGTCTTTAAAGAGAGAAACCAGAAGCTTCCTTATGTTAAATGGAAATAGGCCAACTGAGATTTTAGGCCAAGTGATGAATAACAATATTGGGCTATTTTGTGTAAACAAACTACTCTGTTATTTAATGCTTCTTATTTCCTAATTTAGAATTGCAACAATATCCAGGAATTCTCATTTGCTGGTGTAGAATGAGAAATCTTTATGGGTTCTCATGATTCAGTTTAAAACAAAAGGAAATGTGTTTCAGACATTTTCCTTGAACATTCTCCCTCTGGTCAGGAAGTGGGCAGTGTCAATTGAAAGCATGGCCGTCAGATGGGAGGAAAAGCTGACGGATGACAAAATCTGCCTCCTCCACTGGGTGTGTTTGCTTTTTCTTTGGTGTTTCTAACTTAGAAACTAAGCCAAAGCTCAATGACACTTGAGTATCAAGGAGAAAGTAGGTCAAACTACCCACTGAAAGTGATTAAGAAGTGGATTGTGTGCATAGGGCTAAACTAATTCCTTCTTACTGGGAGAGGAGCTTTTGCAGCTGCCCTCCTTTGCAAAAATGAAAGGCAGTCTTGTTTATAGGAGGAAAGGTTAGAGAACAGTCAAGCTTTGTTGCTTACTTATTGGTGCCTGTAGATGAATCTCATCTCAATTTCTCCATCTTTACAATGAAGGTAATAACAGAAATTTCTGAGACACTAAAATGATGTAATTTATTTGAAATCTTTTAAGTAAACCTGTACAAATCAAAGAAAGTAGTACTAAAACAATTCTGGTAAAAACGTACTTCTATTTTATTTGGTGGGAATGCCCACATTTGTACATAATTCCACATAAATTAAGGTCTCTGTATACAGTGCAATCCTTGAGGAGCTTAGTTTGTAATACACTGTATTTACATTTTTCTTTTTTTTTTTTTTTTGAGACAGAGCATCAAGCTGTCACCCTGGATAGAGTGTTGTGGCATCACAGCTCACAGCAACCTCCAATTCCTGGGCTCAAGCGAGTCTCTTGCCTCCGCCTCCCAAGTAGCTGGGACTGCAGGCGCCCACCACAATGCCCGGCCATTTTTTGGTTGCAACTGTCATTGTTGTTTGGCAGGCCCGGGCTGCATTCGAACCTGCCAGCTCAGGTGTACGTGGCTGGTGCCTTAGCCCGCTGAGCCACAGGTGCCAAGCCTATTTACATTTTTCTTGCATTCTTCTGTGTTCTTTCATAATTTTATCTTCCACTTACTATTAAAAACATAACTACTTATTAAATAACATAATAATATTATTTAATGGTATTTTGTGTAAACAAACTATGATACTATTTGTAAATACTGTACAATTATTTGTGGGATACATAAAACACGATAAGAAACTGTTCTGGTCCTCACAGAACTTACATTCACATTATTTTACAAATATGCATTTTGGTATCCTTAGACTAACTTCTGGATTTTTTAGGTGCATTTCCTGAAATCATTCATTGTGCAATGAACAAAATTGATCATGGCTTGAATGTCAACAGAGATTTTCACGGCAACAGCTTTCATCAGATAATGTAATGTGTTTCTTAGAAAGGAAGTTCAAAAGGACCAATTCTGTTAGATTGCTGACCTTGACCTCCTGTGGCCAAAAATCCTGTTTCCCTGTGTTTTGAAAGGAAACACGTTTGAGAAAAGCTCCCGATCCCAGATTTGGTGGTTTTCCTTAATGCCTGTTTGGAGAGACAACAATGGAATTCTGGGAGAGATCTGACATCAGCAGGTTCATCTGATCTCTCAGAAGAGAGAAGTGTTTGTTTACTCTGCTCTGAGTGCTATATTCCTATGCATGTGCTATTTTTAGAGTCCTTTGAAGTAGAAAAGTCATATGTCATAGACCTCTTTGTGCTGAAAAACTTTAAGGTTGTTTTCCTATATGTATGTAGAGTAGATGGAAAAGGAGAAACACCTGCTTGTTGGAAATGAATTCTAAAGAATTAGGGAGCAGAACTTTGCAGGTTTCATTCTACAGTGTCATATTTATTTATCTTATTCATGCTGCTTTCCAAGTGTTTTTGGAAGAATGGCACTAAAGAGGAAAACATAATTACATCTGGAGCTTGAGAAATTTACAGGAAATGTGTAGTATCTAGAAACTATGTTAGAAATAATGAAAATTAATTAGAAATAATGTCTGCCTTGAGTTTTTATATTGTGAACATCAAATGAGATGAGTCATGTGAAATAGCTTCTAGACCATGGCTTCTAAAAAACTAGAATGTTTCTTATTTTTTTGGCTCAAGTGTCATTTGTTTATTTATTTATTTATTATTATTATTATTTTTGCTTAAAACAACAGAAATTTATTCTCTTATAGTTCTGGAGGCTGGACGTGCAACATGCAGGTGGCAGTAGGGTTGGTTCCTTCTGGAGAGATCTGAGGTACAGTCCATTCTGTGTGTCTCTCCCAGCTTCCTGCAGTTACTGGCCATCCATGGCATTCCTTAGCATGCTGAGCTCTGCGTCTGCTGCCCCACGACCTCTTCACCCTCTGTGTCTTCATACGGTATTCTCCTCTCTATGTGTATATCTGCATTCAAATTTCCCTCTTCTTATAAGAAAACCAGTCTTATGGAATTGGCCCCAACTGAAGGATCTCTAATTAACTTGGTTCCATCTGCAAAGATCCCATTTCCAAATAAGGTAACATTTATAGGTAACATTTATTAGGGTTAGGATTTCAACATATCTTTTGAGGGGGATATAATTCAACCAATAATAGATGTTGAATTTGCTAGTTGCCTAAGAGAATTTAGACTTGATCAAGTTCTGTGCATTGGCCTGAACATCTTCAGTCCTTCGATAAGGAAGGCAAACATGTTTAACCTTTGGACTCAAACATGTTTAGGCTTGGGATACTTCTCTAGTAGTTGTTCATTCAAGTTTTATTTTGTTAGATTTTTTTCAGAGTTTAAAAGAAATGATATTTGCTTTGTCTTTAAACCTATTAACTTTTTATATGTATAAGCCATCCCCCCCTCAAATGTAAGATTACAAAAGCTTTTAGTTGGCCATTGCTTCCAATGAAGCAGAAGAAAAAGAAAGAAAGAAAGAAAGAAAGAATAGAGGCCATCCAGGAGAAGTAACCAACCTCTTAACAGAGGCCTGCTGTGTGCAAAGAACTTCACTAGATTGGAGGGGAAAAGTCAAAAATGAGGTCCCTCTCTTTCAAGGAAACCTGGAATAGGACATTCCAGACACTTCTCTGTCTTAAAAGCAGGAAGAAATTTTAGTTTCTG
>CAUYON010190378.1:0-11409 GCA_963573935.1 Arctocebus calabarensis
CCTGGCCAGCTAAACAACACTGATAACTGCAACAAAAAATAGCCGGGTATTGTGGCAGGCGTCTGTAGTCCCAGCTACTTGGGAGGGTGAGGCAAGAGAATCACTTAAGCCCAAGAGTTTGAGGTTGCTGTGAGCTGTGACGCCATTGCACTCTACCAAGGTCGTGACATAGTGATGCTCTGTCTCAAAAAAAAAAAAAAAATTTCAAGTGAGAAAAAAAGATAAGGTGATCGCTAGAGGGAGAAATAGGGTGGAGGGGAAGCATTTTTGTTTTTTTTATTTTAAGATGGGGAAACGCTGGGTAGTTTTTATAAGATGAGGGAAAGAAGTTTTGGGAGAGAAGAGAAGGAAATAAAGTGTGGGGGTTGGAAAGCAGACTAATGCCAGTCTCAGTCCAGCCGAGAACTGCCCCGGCAGACACTGGTAGCCTATGCAACAGCAGTTTTGATGTAGCTTTTGGGCATTCAGGTTGCTGCTGGATCCGAGCAGCTCCAGACCTGCTATATACGGTGAGCTCTGGCCATGTGCACATCCTCTTTCTCCTTCCCCCAGCCAGAGCTACACTGTTCAAACACCCACACATTTAGCTTTATTGCCCAAATCAAAGACCTATCTATGCAGCAGCATTTTATCAACATTGCATAACCTAAGTGCCCTGGTTGGTACCTGCTACCCAGGGACTTGATCTTTGAGCCACAGGTGACACCCCAGGGACTTGTTCATTATAGTGGATTTGACAGGTAAGCCGCAGGCCAGGTACAGCTCTTGGAGGAGGCTCATTGTCAGATGAGATGGCTTCAGGAAGGCCTCACCCTACTTGTCTTTTTGCCCACAGACTGCTTTGTGACCCTTATTCTCCCCTAAGGATTAGGTTTCATTGGGGAGGGAATTTGGGAAACCAGGTGGAGCTAGCCATGTACACAGCCTTGGGAAAGGGTCAGTGTGCCAGTTCTCAGATCAATAAACTCATTCATTAGCACATTGCTGGGGCTTGACTGTGGCTGTCTAGGTTGTGCTTTCTTGGCTTCAGCTGGTGACAAACTAAGGGAAACAACCTGTGGGAGAGTCCCCTGTGGCATTCCTTTATTGCAGCCAGAGTGACAGACCTGCCCCAGTGCCCACAGGTCTTCAGTTCAAAATCGGGTCCATTTAAAGCAGCTTATAAACTACCATGGGGGAGAAATAAAGCCAAAACACAACTGGCATGGTCAGAAGGCCCAAATGGAGTGAGCAAGACAGGATACTCAGAGCTGCCAGTACATGGCAGGAGGTTAGCATCAGGACAAATAAGAATTCCCCCCTCCCAGATTTGGAAATTCTCCTGTTACGAACTCTCCAGACAGTGTTGTTATCTTCTTACTAGTGTCATTTAGCAGAAAGGGGTTCTGGGTGTTGTGCTATCACAGAATGGGGGGAATAGTGTGGGAGAGAACCTGCAACTTGGTGGGGGGAGGAGAGGGGCGCTCAGGCTTCATTCCAGCTGCTCTCCTGTCCACTGGGCAACTGTAAGTTACTTAATCTCCTCAGAACATCTATTTTCTTTTCTGTGAAATTGGCCCATTTATAATGGATAAGTGATCATGTAGACCAGTGGTTCTCAACCTTCCTAATGCTGCGGCCCTTTAATACATTTCCTGTGGGTCGCGATCCACAGGTTGAGAACTGCTGATGTAGACCGAGAGAGAATAAATACAAATACATCTTACAGTGACAAGTCTTACATTAGAAGACTTAATAAATGGTAGTAATTGTTGTTATTATTTGCCATAGGGGAGAATTGATACCGTCATTATTTGAGATTATTTTTATTCCCTTTATAATTTCAGATTCCTGGTCAGTGAGTTTTTCTTTCCTTGTCCCTGTCTTTATGCTTGTCTTTTAGAGATATTAGGGAGCCGCCTGACTAAGGCTTGACATTCCTTTTTTTCTTTACTTTACTAGCTGGGTTATTTGCTTTCCTTATATGTAAAAGAGATCAGTGTTATTTATGAGCCACTGGAATCACTGAGAGACAAGGATAGTACTGTTGAGGCTTAATACCTCAATAATAAATTGTGGGTTTAAGAACATCATCAAACTTGGGAGGAGCAACTTGAGTTGTTCCTGAACAGAGAATGGTAGTTTACACACAGATTAAGTGTATATTCAGACTAGGTTCTTAGTAGATACTTTTAAACGAATAATCATTTAAGTGATTTATTAATTAAATGAATTATTTCGCATGAGAAATTTTTATTACTAGATTGTTTCTTTTTGAAATTTATTTTGCTGCACTTCCATTCGGGTTCTTACCCCCCAAAAGTTTATTTTGCATTTTTTGGTATTTTTTATTTATTTTTTAATGTTTTGCATTCTTAAGGATAATATTTATCTATCTATTTATTTTTGACACAGAGTCTCACTACGGCCCTTAGTAGAGTGCTGTGGCATCATAGCTCACAGCAACCTCCAACACTGGGGGTCAAGCCATCCTCTTGCCTCAGTTTTTCATTTTTAGTGGAGATGAGATGGGCTGGTCTCAAACTCCTGAACTCAAGTGATCCACCCACCTCTGCCTCCCAGTGTGCTAGGATTATAGGCGTTGAGCCACTGCACCTGACCTAAGGATAATTTTTATTATGTTTTATCATGGAAATTTGTCTTCCTTTCTACTCTCCCCACTGCCAACAGAGCTCTGAAATTATGATTTTGAATCAGTAGCAAAATATAATTTGACCCCTTATGATGAATGTACCCAGTGTGAATTAAAGCAGACTGTTTTGTGGAATTGCTTACTTAATGATGCAAACAATTATTTTTGTGTGGTTACAGTCTGTGACCATACAAAAAGTGTTGGCTTTGTTTTGCAGTGGTTACCAGGATCTTAAAAGTCTTTGTTTTTGTTAACCATTTAGAATTTGTTTTATTCATTTTTCTTTCTTTTGCCTTTTAACCTACTTGTTACCTTTTTGAGTGATTTGGAATGTCTTGACAACCCTTAACTGTTTTTTGCCAGACTATCAGCTTTGAGTTGCAATAGGTAGGCTTACTTATCCTGTTGAACTTCAATTGCTGTGCTGTTTTTAGTGTCTGTATTTTTTTTTTTAGGGTAGAGTCTTGCTCTGCCACATAGAGTACAGTGGCATCATCACAGCTCACTGCAACCTCAGAACTCCTGGGCTCAAGTGATCCTCCTGCTTCAGCTTACTGAGTAGCTAGGACTATAGGCACATGCCATAGCACCTGGCTAAATTTTTTGTTTTTAGTAGAAATGGGATCTGGCTTTTCCTCCTAAGTTCAAGCTATCCTCCTGCCTTAATCTCTAGAATGTGTGGATTACAGGTGTGGGCCACCCTGCCGGGCCTGTTTTTTTTTGTTTTGTTTTGTTTTTGAGACAGAGCCTCAAGCTGTCACCCTGGATGGAGTGCTGTGGCATCATAGCTCACAGCAGCCTCCAATTCCTGGGCTCAAGCGAATCTCTTGCCTCCGCCTCCCAAGTAGCTGGGACCACAGGTGCCCGCCACAACGCCCGGCCATTTTTAGGTTGCAGCCGTCATTGTTGTTTGGCAGCCTGGGCTGGATTTGAACCCGCCAGCTCAGGTGTACGTGGCTGGTGCCTTAGCCCGCTGAGCCACAGGCGCCGAGCCCTGGGCCTGTTTTAAATCTTTTAGTCTCATCCTTTCCTGTTAGACTGCCAGCAGTTACTGTACTTACTGTTTTTATAGGTATGCTTGCCTCCAGTTAGCTGGTTTTTCCCTTCTGATATGCTATTTCTTTTTTTTGAGACAGAGTCTCAAGCTGTCACCCTGGATAGAGTGCTGTGGCATCACAGCTCACAGCAACCTCCAATTCCTGGGCTCAAGTGTGTCTCCTGCCTCCGCCTCCCAAGTAGCTGGGACTACAGGTGCCCACCACAAAGCCCAGCCATTTTTTGGTTGCAGCTGTCATTGTTGTTTGGCAGGCCCGGGCTGGATTTGAATCCGCCAGCTCAGTGTAGTGGCTGGCGCCTTAGCCTTTTGAGCCACAGGCGCCGAGCCCTGATATGCTATTTCTTTTTTTTGTTTGTTTGTTTGTTTTATTTTTTTTGCTATTTCTAATATGCTAGTTTTTAAATTTAAATTGCTGTTCCTGTGAAGAAGGAATGAAACGGAGTAAATGGAATCTGGAGGGTTTGTTCTAGTTGTTAAAGAAGGCAAAAAAAGCAAAAACCATGTACAACTCTTGGGTCAGACTTTCTAGCTTTAGGTCTCCCCTTTTTTTTTTGAGGCAGAGTTTCATATGTCACCTTCGGTAGAGTGCAGTGGCATCACCGCTCATAGCAACCTCAAACTCTTCGGCTTAAGCGATTCTCTTGATTCAGCCTGCCAAGTACCTGGGACTACAGGTGCCCGCCACAACACCAGCTATTTTTTGGTTGTTGTTGTCATTGTTTGGCAGGCCTAGGCTGGATTCAAACCCACCAGTTCCAGTGTGTGTGGCGGGCAACCTAGCTGCTGAGCTACAGGCGCCAAGCCTAGGTCTCAACTTAATACTTACTAAGTTTGTAACTTTGGGCAGGCAGGTTACTTCTCTAAGATTCAGTTTTCTCAACTGTGAAATGAGGGCAGTAACAATATACAAACAGCCTCACAGAATAGTTGTAAAGATGAAATGAAATAATGCATCTAGATCACTTAACCTAGTGCCTGGCATATACTTGTATTAGCTGTTAATTATGACACTTGTTCAATGAGGAGGCTGGATTGCCAGAGCTCAGGAGTTTGAAAACAGCCTGAGTAAGAGTGAGATGCCGGTCTCTAAAAATAGCAGGGCGTTGTGGCGGTTGTAGTCCCAGCTACTCAGGAGGCTGGCAAGATAATTGCTTAAGCCCAAGAGTTTGAGGTTGCTGTGAGCTATGACACCATAGCACTCTACTGAGGGCAATATAATGAGACTCTGTCTCAAAAAAAAAAAATCACTTGTTCATTTTTGCTATTTAGAGGTTTTTTTGGCTTTTCTTCATTTTAGTCATATTTAGAATAGGAAAAACTGACTGGGCACGGGGGCAGGTTCTTGTAGTTCTAGCTACTTGAGAGGCTGTGGCAAGAGGATTGCTCAAGCCCAAGAATTTGAGGTTGCTATGAGGTAATACGCCATACCACTGTACCCTGGGCCATAGAATGAAACTCTGCCTCAAAAGAAACAAAGAAGTCTCAGCTCCCATATTCAGTGGTTAGGACGCCAGCTGCATACACCAGGGCTGGCAGGTTCGAACTTGGCCCAGACCTGCTAACCAACAATGACAACAACAACAACAACAGCGGGCACCTGTAGTCCCAGCTACTTGGGAGGCTCAGGCAAGAGAATCACTTAAGCCCAAGAATTTGAGGTTGCTGTGAGCTGTGACGCCATGGCACTCTACCGAGGGCAACATAGTAAGACTCTCAAAAAAAAAAAAGTAGAATAGGAAAAATTATCAGATAAGTTGAATTCAGCCTAGATCAGATGTTACCTAACAATGGTTAAATAAATTAATGGGAATCTATTATCTCTTGTGTCTAAAAAAGATTTCACTGGGATGACTGTGGTATCTGTATATGAAATAGAGTCTTGAGTTGAGATTTCTTTGCTTTCATCCTTTTCATAGCAGATAAAGTATTTTCTTAACGTAATAATTGGGTGTGAAGAATGCTACCATGTAAAAAAAGGGAAAGAAAAGCTACCATTTATGTAAAAAGAATTAACTTGTATGGGTGTAGATTATGTCTAAAAGGATTCCTAGGACACTAGTAACTGTGGTTGCTTTAGGGAGAGGAGCTAGTTGGCTGAGGAATGAAGGTAGGAATGAGACTTAGTTTTTTTTGAGACAGAGCCTCAAGCTGTCACCCTGGAGAGAGTGCTGTGGCATCACAGCTCACAGCAACCTCCACTTCCTGGCCTCAAGCGAGTCTCTTGCCTCTGCCTCCCAAGTAGCTGGGACTACAGGCGCCCGCCACAATGCCCAGCCATTTTTTGGTTGTAGTCATCATTGTTGATTAGTGGGCCCAGGCTGGATTCGAACCCGCCAGCTCAGGTGTACGTGGCTGGCGCCTTAGCCCACTGAGCCACAGGTGCTGAGCCAATGAGACCTAATTTTGATAAGTGTGTGTATGTATTACTATTCAAAACAATTTTATTTATTTATTTAGACAGAGCCTCAATCTGTTGCCCTGGGTAAAGTGCCGCGGCATCACAGCTTACAGCAACCTCCATCTCCTGGGCTTAAAGTGATTTTCTGGCTTTAGCTTCCCAAGTAGCTGGGACTACAGGCGCCTGCCACAATGCCCGGCTATTTTTTTGTTGTAGTTGTCATTGTTGTTTGGCAGGCCTAGGCTGGATTGGAACCTGCCAGCTCTGGTGTATGCGGCTGGCACCTTAGCTACTTGAGCTATAAGCACCGAGCCTCAAAACAATTATTAAACAAAGAAAGGAGTAGACTGAATGTGATAGACTTCAAGGTCAGGTGGCCTAAGAATTGGCATTCAGCTGCTTATCTGGACATTCCAGAGAGCTGGTGGGTAGCCTTCAGCTCTGCTTTTCCCTTAAAGAGGATAAGCACAAAAGTTCTATACAATACTTTTCTGTCCTTACCTACCTTGAGAACATGATTCACAAGTTCAAGACAAAAAGTAGTTGAGCTTTTAGCTCACCAAATGTGGTGCTGGTGATAGGACAGGCCTATGGATCAGAATCTTATTTACCTAGTAGAACTCATAGGACTCTTCAGTGTATTTCTTGATAGGAATACTGATTCTTTGGTTTGGTTTTATAACTTTTGTTATGTGATGACATTTGCTGTAGAGCTTTATGCAGCAGGTCTTTGAATAATATTGTTTCATTATAATGTTGATGAGAAAAAAAAATCAATTCCCATCTGGGGCCACTGTCTGGGTGGAGTTTGCATATTCTCCCCGTGTGTGGGTTTTTTCTGGGTCCTCTGGTTTCCTCCCACATCCCAAAGGTGTGCATGTTAGGTGAATTGGTCTGTCTAAATTGTTCTACTTGGAATGAGTGTGGATATATGTGTCAGTCCCATCCAGCGCTAGTCCCTGCCTTGTGGCCTGAGCTGCTGGGATAGGCTCCAGGCACCTGCAACCCTGAACTGGAATAAGTGGGTAAATAATTATCTCACTTGTTTTTATTAATCTTTCTTAAATGTGTGTACACTCACATTTATTTCAGTGTTTAATATTAGAAGTGTTTTGGTTCTTTATTCAGAAGTTTGGTGATGATTTATGACCAGAAATATGCCATACAAACTTAACTCATTTATATTTCAGTTAGTCTAGGGTAAAATTGGTTTTGTTGTACATTACGTAGGTTATAACTAACTTTGCTGGTTGCATGTCTCTCAAAAGACAGGTGCAACTTTTAGTGTATATTTCTGGATCAGATTATTCTGAGTACTGTAGTTCTACTAATGTACATCTAGTCATTTGCTGCTTAATGACGGAATGCATTTCTTTTTTTTTTTTGAGGCAGAATCTCACTCTTTTACTCTGGTTAGAGTATCAGAGCAACCTCAAACTCTTGGGTTCAAGTGATCTTCTGGCCTCTGCCTCCTGAGTAGCTGAGATTACAGGTGCCCACCCTAATGCCCAGCTAGTTTTTCTATTTTAGTAGAGACAAGAGCTCGCTCTTGTTTAGGCTGATCTTGAACTCTGGAGCTCAAGCTATCCAGCTTCCTCACCCTCCCAGAGTGCTAAGATTATAGGCATGAGCCACTGTGCCCAGCACAGGATGTGTTCTGAGAAATGTGTTATTACGCAATTTTGTAGTTGCACAAACATCGTTGAGTACACTTGTACACACCTAGATGGTACAGCCTACTACATACCTAGGATATTCCTAGGTTACAAATCTGTACAGCATGTTATTGTACTGAATATGCTGGGCAGTTATAACACAATGGTAAGTATTTGTATATCAAAACATAGAAAAGATACAGTAAAAATATGGCATAAAAGATAGAAAATGGTATACCAATATAGGGCACTTACCTGAATGGAGTTTGCAGGACTGGAAGTTGCCCTGTGTGAGTCATTGTGTGGTGGGTGAGTAAGAAGGTTCTAGGAAATGTATAAATGTTTTTCTTTCTCTGATAATAAAGTAGTGCTAGGTTACTATAACTTCTTTATAAACGTCATAATTTTTCAAAACTTTTTGGCTCTTTTGTGATAACACTTAGTTTTACAAAAATATTTTCTTTAATACTTATTCTGTAAACTTTTTTCTATTTTTAAATTATTATTATTTTTTTACTTTTTAAACTTTGTTAAAAACTAAGACACAAATACCCACATTAACCTAGGCCTGCCCAGGGTCAGAATCATTAAGATGTCACTTAGCAGGGCCAGGTACTGTGGCTCATGCCAATAACCCTAGCACTTTGGGAGACTGAGATGGACAGATTGCTTGAGCTCAGGAGTTTGAGACCAGCCTGAGCAAGAGTGAGACCCCATTTCTAAAAATTGCCAGGTATTGTGGCAGGGGCCTGTAATCCCAGCTACTTGGGAGGCTGAGATCAGAGACTCGCTTGAGCCCAGGAGTTTGAGGTTGCTGTGAGCTATGAAGCCACAGTATTCTACCGAGGATAACATAGTGAGACTCTGTCCCTCCTCCCCCCCAAAAAAGATGTCTCTAAGTGATAGGAATTTTTCAGCTCCGTTATAATTTTATAGGACTGCTGAGTAAAGTCCAGACTCTTTCTTAGCATATCATTTCAGACCCTTTCATGATTTTTCTGGCTTCATTTTTCTACTTCCTAAATTCTGTCCTTCCCAAAATTTGGGTTTTTGTTGTTACCTTAACATGCTGAAATCTTCCATGGTCCTGCCTATGCTTATAACGTTCCATCTGCTGGAAATTCCCTTTGTCTTTTGTCTCTGCTTGTCCAAATTCAAGCTCATCTTTCCAAGCCCCAGGTATAATATTTTGTTTTTCATGAAGCTTTCTCTGTTCTACTCAGCAAAAGTAATCTTCTCAAACTCCATTGCTCTTTTTTCTCTTGGGAGACCTATGGCATTCTCTTTTAGGGCTGTTTGTGTGTGATGTATTTTATGTCTCCTAGGGGTGTAACTGATCCAAAGCTGGGTTCTAGTTTTAGCCATCACTCTAATCCTCCCAGCATCCCACCATAAAGAGTTCAATTTATGTTCATTGAGTGAATTGTTAGTCACCATCTTAAAAATGTCTTCACTTTGCTTTATCTTTTCAGTTAGATAACCATTTGAACTGACTGTTATCTATAAGGGTTACAGAATAAGCTGTGCTGTAAAACAAAAAACACCTGACTGCATGTTGATATAGTTAGAAAGTTTATGATCTGAGAAAATTTGTACCTTTTATACCTTAGAGGGCAGGTGTATTAACAAACTACAGAATTTTCAAATAAATGAAGAATTCCATTACCTCATATTGCTGGTGATGAATTAGCCTCTGACGACACTTAAGCATCAAAACACACAGCGCCTTTTCAGGTGAGACGGCTGACATGAGTGATTTGATTGACTTTTAGAAAAGTCATATGAAAAAGGACTGTTGGAACTTTCCCAGTTTGTTTCTGCCTTGGAATATGCCCTATGTCATATAAAGTAGCCAAATCTTTCTACTATTCTACTACTAAATAATGAGCCATTTCATTATTTTCACAGAGCATTATTTCTTAGGCACTAATTGGGTTCAGAGGTTATAGATTTAGAATCACAACATCATCAGATCTCACTAGAGATCTTGTCGCTGTCAGATAGCTGAGTTCCCACCAAGCATTTATTCACCTCTCAGACACAGGAGAGGTCATTTATTCCATCATTCAAATCTTTAGATGCTCTCCTGTTAGAAAGTTGTTGCTTTTCTTGTTGAATTTGAGTAAAACTTTTTCCCTTACGGTCTACCCATTGGTTCTAACTCTTGGATAAATAGTCTAATCATTTTTCTACAATATTTAAGGCAATTCTGTTTTTCTCCAGGTTAAATATTTTCTGGTCTTTCATCTCTTCTTCTTGCCCCTTAAAATATAACGTTCAGGCTCGGCGCCTGTGGCACATGCAGCTAAGACGCCAGCCACATACACCTGAGCTGGAGGGTTCAAATCCAGCCCTGGCCCGCCAAACAACAATGATAGCTGCAACCAAAAAATAGCCTGGCATTGTGGTAGGTGCCTGTAGTCCCAGCAGCTTGGGAGGCAGAGGCAGGAGACTCGCTTGAGCCCAGGAGTTGGAGGTTGCTGTGAGCTATGATGCTACAGCACTCTACTTAGGGTGACAGCTTGAGGCTCTGTCTCAAAAAATAGTATACCAAGTAAATTCTGATCTGTGTTGAGTAAAACAAAAGTCTCACTTTATACATTGAAGATAGCTTTTTGTTACTATATTTTAAATCACCTTAATTTGGGAGGCATCATCATTATCCTCTTGACTCTCATTCAGCATATATTGTCAACTTAAACCCGTAAGACTTTTCCACACATAGATAGGCATGACTCGGCTCAGCGCCTGTGGCTCATCAGGCTAAGGCGCCAGCCATGTATACCTGAGCTGGCGGGTTCGAATCCAGCCCAGCCCGCCAAACCACAATGACGGCTGAACCAAAAAATGGCCAGGCGTTGTGGCAGGCGCCTGTAGCGCCTCCCAGCTACTTGGGAGGCAAAGACAAGAGACTCGCTTGAACCCAGGAATTGGAGGTTGCTGTGAGCTGTGATGCCACGGCACTCTATCCAGGGTGACAGCTTGAGGCTCTGTCTCACAAAAAAAAAAAAAAAAAAAAGATAGGCATGACTCATCTCATCTATTTTGTACCTATACAGTTGTTCTTTTAGACCCAAATGCAGGACCTTAAGTTTATCCCTGTTCAGATTCATCTTGTTAGAATTAACCTATTGAACAAGCTTTTTGAAGTGTTTTTGGTTTATGGTTGCGTCATCCATCATATTTGTTCTCCTGCTCAGCTTCTTATCTGCAAATTTGATAAGTTATGTTTTCTTTTCTTCATCTTAGTCACTAATAGAGATGTTAAGGCAGGCCAAGCTGTAGTCATTTTGTTGTACCATGCTATTGCTAGTAGATTTTAATGGACAGGATTATGTATGGAGATAGAATTGCCAGTTTAGATCTAATATTCTGTAATATACCAGGAATTGTCTTTTAGGTGAGTAGTCCTATTGTAGTTGCTTAATAACTATTTATTAGGCTCGGCGCATGTGGCTCATTGGGCTAAGGCGCCAGCCACATACACCTGAGCTGGTGGGTTCGAATCCAGCCCGGGCCTGCCAAACAACAATGACGGCTGTAACCAAAAAATGGCCAGGCATTGTGGTGGGCGCCTGTAGTCCCAGCTACTTGGGAGGCGGAGGCAGGAGACTCGCTTGAGCCCAGGAATTGGAGGTTGCTGTGAGCTGTGATGCCACAGCACTCT
>CAUYON010190385.1:0-34112 GCA_963573935.1 Arctocebus calabarensis
GAGATGGAGAAAGACTGGGAGAGAAACGGAGAGAGCTTCTCTCTCCCCACTAGAATTTTCTCCCTCTAACAGATGCCTTAATGTTTCCTGTATTCTTTTCTTTCTTTTCTGTGAATAAATTCTGTCTTACAAAAAAAAAAAAAAAGAAAGTTGCTCTAAATTCTGCATCTCATGGATCTTAGGGATCTGAGAAAAACCACTTTTATAATGGGACAAAAGTACCAGTGACTCAGAGATACTCTACAAGGGATTATATTTCTTTATTTCTCTCAGAGAAGGAAACTGCTAGCTGTCCTCCACATAAGCAAAGGCAGGAGAGTAATTGAGAAGAAATCTTGCGTGCCCTTTTTCAGACTACCGTTACCTGTCTATGAAGTCAGATGACCAGTGACTACTTTAGTTGTCTGTAAAGATATAAAACTTTTAAACCTATTTTCTCTGAAATAGCTTAATACTTTTAAATGTCACAAAAAATATTTTTTTATTAAATCATAGTTGTGTACATTAATGAAATCATGGGGTACAATATGCTGGTTTTATATACAATTTGAAATATTTTATCAAACTGGTTAATATAGCCTTCATGGCATTTTACCAGTATTATGCTAAGATATCCATATTCTACATTTAGTAAGTTTCACCTGTACCCTTCTAAGATGCACTGTAGGTTTGGTCCCACCAATTACCCTCCCTCCACACATCCTCCCCCCTCCCCTCCCCTCCCTTTCTCCTTTCCCTATATTCTTGTGCTATAATTGGATTACTTTGTACTAAGAACTTCATATAATATTTTTATATAGTTTAATCCTGCGTGTGCTTATATTTTTTCGAAGGACATATTTCTTTTAAATTTTGAAGAAACAATTTGGTACGGGAAACATATACTGTACTGGGACAATTTTTCATGGAACAGGAACATGTATTTTGTTGTGTGAAACTACCTGATGTTTCTCAGATTTAAATGGCCCATGTGAGACAAAGGAAAATTCAGCAAAGTCAGAAGTGAGAAAAGATTTTAAAAGATTTTTCTTAAGTGGGAGAAATAACTGTGTCCCAAGTGTATAGAAGGAAAGCATTTAAGTATTTTTGGTAACCTGCCTTTTCCTAAAAGGGGAGTTTAGTAAGAAGGAACCACTAACTATTTAGGGACAGTATAGGAACATTGACACATGGTTTTAAGAAAAATAGATTCAAAACCCAACAGTTCTTATCAAGAAATGCCAAAGGTAACCTACTAAAAATAGTTGACTCTATAAAACAAAAGAACGTTAAGAATTTATTGTATTAAATAATATAAATAGCATGTGTGCTATAAAATAAAATTTCTCTGTGCAAAGATTAAAAGTTCCAATTCTCCGGTTGTCTGACAGTTCTAAATGAGATATTGTACCTAGAAATACATTCTGTAAATAAGTTATGAAATACTCTTGTAGTCATTTTGCTATGGTATTAGCATGACATTTGTCACTAATATGATGTAAATATATTGTTTATATACTTAGAGTACCAGGAAATTTCATATGACATTAAAATATGTAGCTGAGTGCCTCTGGTGTCAGTTCTGGCTCATTTAGATGCTGTCTTTGAATAAATAAATAGCTGAGTTGATGGCACCTTTTAATTTTTTTTCTTCTACTTGATTTTAATAGATTATTACATCTCTCAGAGCTATTTGAAAAGTTTTCCTTCATTCATTTACAACATAAATTAACATGTTATTTTTTTCCCATGAATTTTTGAAAGCAGATAGGATAGTGACAGCACTTATACAGTGTGTGTGCATCAGTCAGTACACACATTTCAAGGCCTTCAATAAGTCATTTGAAAAAGAATAGGTCCATACAAAAATCTGTCATAATATGCAATTATTGTAAGCTAAAACTGCGATGTCACCATTAAACAATGAAACAATTCCAGAATCATGGTAAGATAAAAGTCAGTGCTGGAAATAGCAACTACTGGCTGTTATTTACTTTGTATATTCTGAAACTAGAGGTTAACATTTGACCTTGAGAGGAAACTGTTTTTGAATGTTGATCAATGTGTTTCCTAATAATCTTTTCACATTTGTAGTATACATGAATCCTTTTGGTTTTTGGCACTTCAGCAAAATAAAGATAATAAAAAATAAATATGATCTTTTCCTATTGGATAGAAATAGAACCTTTTTGATAAGGATATGATGATTACATGCTGGGTCAGTATTCCCGAGCTTGACATTCATTATAGTATTTCGAATGTATGTTAATTTAGCTTATCTTTCTCTTAACATTTATGACTTCTATTATTCTATATTTTCATTGATTACTATTATGTTTAACTAAAGTCAGACTTCAGTGTTTGTTATATATCCTTCTTTAGTGGCCCATTTGTTATGCATTCCTGCTTTCCTTTGAATTAAAAATATCAATCCGTCTCAGAATCAATCAATATTTTCTATTATTTAACTTTAATGTTTCTATCATTGTGTTCAAGTTATTTTAGAAGTTATGATATCTGGAAGCCTTCTTAAAGATCTTTTCTCTGGAAATTAAATTTTTTGTCTGTCCTAATCTGTAAACTTATCTAACTCATCCAACCAGCTTAATTTAACTAACCTTGTAGAGACATGTAGAGACACTCAATGGAATAATGATACTTCTTCCCATCAGTATTGTGAATTTTTTATAATAAATATAATAATTAGAAAATAGTAGGATAACATAATAAAGTAAGGATTTTTTAAAAATAAATAGTTCTAAATGGAGGTGTGCTATGTAACTATGAATACATATTATATTGCTAATCTATATGAAATTATTGATATTCATCTATTGTACCCCTAAAAAAAAGCAATTTCAGAAGTTTATAACCTAATTAATTCCAGAAAAGCATTTTAAAAGATACATTCACTAAATTTAAAATTAATTTTACAACTCAAGCATCTTTCTTTTATCTCTTTCTGGAAATTTTCTCAGTGATCATGTTTACACACGCCAAACCATGTAAATAAAATTGGGATCATACATTAAATTAAATATTGCTTTAAATACCCTTTTTAATTTTTGTGAGACTAAGTAGTTTAAAAAATCGTGTTTATGATTGCACATTATTTTCCCATAGAAACATAGATGATAAAAAAGTTACTTACCTTGCCTGCCTTGTTTATTATTGTATCCTTAGCACCTAACACACTTTCTGGCATAGAGTAAACATTCAGGAAATATGCATATTTTGAGGTGAAATGATTAAATGGAATGGCTAATGTTGAGAACAGTAATGAATGGTAGCCCAAACTGTAGGTATTGATCTCTCTTCCCTTTTCCATGTCTTGTCTTTATTGCTATTTTCTTGTTTATCTGTTTCAGGGCCTTGGCTATTTCCTCTGTAGTGTGAAGCCTCTGGGGTCACTTCTCAGAAGGTATAGCCTTGGCTGTGTGCGCAGTCACCCTGGGATGGCAGTGGTTTTAGCAGGCCCCTCTTTGGCTCTTTCTCTGCCTCTACTGGAATCAGTTCCAGCTTTTGGACTGCTTGCATTACTAGTGATGGCTGTATTGTGTTAGACAATGTCATGGGATATAATTTCTTTACTTTCTATTCCCACTAAATTTAGATCCCTTTGCAGGAGTGGGCTTTGGTTCTAATCTTTGTGGGTGTTCTGACTAAAGGAGGGCTCTTCTCAACTCTCTTTCCCCATTTCTTTCTGATAGACTACTTGACTTATGATTTAAATTACTGCTTTCATGGAGGTACATGCATTCCCTTAATTGTGTACCACCCAATTATCATCATTTTTGACAATTTTCTTTCTTATGCTTGAACTTCTTTCTTCACACTCTGCTTCAAATAAAGTTGTTTCCTTAGGGGAGAACTTTGGAGTTCCCTGTCTTATTGACTCCATGTCCTTGGGGAATAATCTCTGCTCCAGTATTCTATAACTGATTGTGAGGAAAATGGTCTCTGAATGACTCCCCATGAGTTTGGTGCTGGGCAGAGGTTGCTTTTTATTTTATTTTTTTTTAACTTTCAAATTTGTTATTTTATTATTAGTCACTCTCATTTAAAAAAATAATCCTTAAAATACTTTCATTTTATTTTTTTAACTTGTTTTTTATTTTAGAGTATTATAGGGGTATAGACATTTTGGTTTATAATCAACAGTGACTAGACAACCTACAAACTGGGAAAAATATTTGCATGCTATGCATCTGATAAATAACTGATAATTAGAATCTACAAAGAACTCAAGCAAATCAGCAAGAAAAATCAAATAATGCCATTAAAAAGTGGGTAAAAGACATACAAAATTTTTCATATTTTAAAAAATTTATTGTGTTTAAAAATTTTTATTTTTGATCCTTTTGTACTTCACAAGCATGATGATTGGGTTTTCATGCACATTTGTGAGATGTGTCTCCCACAAATCTTGTTACAACATTGGCACATTACCTGTCTGATATGAAAAAAAAGAAGGAAAAAAAGTTTTATTTTTAATTAACAAAATTAATTTAAATACATGTATATATAGAATATCACACATTTAAATATATAATATGTATACCTTGTGGAATTCTAAATCAAGTTATTGAACTTATGCATTAACCTGTATACTTATTTTTGTGGTCAGAATACCTGACCACAAAAAATCGTCTTAGAAACTTTAAAGTATACAATATGTTATCATTAACTGTAGTCAGCACCATGTACAACAGATCTCTTGACGTTATTCCTCCTAGTTGAAATTTTGTGTCCTTTGACCAACATTTTCTCTATTCAGCAGCTTCTGGTAACCACGATAGTACATGTTGTTTCTACAAGTTCAACTTTTTTACATTTTACATATACAAGATATGATGCAGGATTTTCAGCATGTTTCCTTCCAGGCCTGGGCGAGTCCAGAAGTGCTGCCGGGAGCTAAGGCCTAAATGGAGAGGCCTCGGGAGTCTGCCTAATACTTTTTTTTTTTACCTTGTCTGAGCTGGTGCCCAAGTTACAATATAAAGTCCTCTAAGTTCCTACCTTTCCTTTGCTAGAGTGGAAGACTTTCCGTGAGGTATAGTACCCATGGGTAGGACGACGTGACACAGGCACTGGGTCTCGCGCATCCCAAGTCCCTGGTTTTGAGTGTACACAACGTGAGAAGTGCTCAAGGACCACAGCTTTTGTGACCCAACTGCCTTGTGAATTTAGTCCAGGCCACAGGCTGCTGTTGACCTGTCAGTGGTGGGACTAGGAGGAACTTTGGCTTGGGACAAAGGATTTTCCTTTGGCCACTGGTCAAAAAATGCTGTCTTCCTGGGCGCTCTCAGGATTTTGCCCTGCGCTGCGTTCCCCTTTAGCCTGCAGCCCTCAAAGTCCTCAAATTTCTTCATCTGAATTCTCAGAGAACGTTTTTTGTTTTTTTTTAGTGCATCTAAAAGACGCATTAAAGAGCAGTGCATTTTTCTTTTCTTCACCAAGTTAATATTCTGGGTTAGAATTTTATTCTTTACTGATGCTAATTGAGAATGTTAATTTATTTTTTAAAATTTAATTCTATTTGGTCATTTTAAGTTTATTTATCATATGTCTTTACATTATCCTTCATTTAAAACCTGTTTTCTCCTTATAGACATAGGCCTCTGTTTCAAATAGCCATGTCTTCTTGTTAATTCTTTTTTTTTTTTTTTTTTTTATTAAATCATAGCTGCGTACATTAGTGCAATCAAGGGGTACAATGTGCTGGTTTCATATACAATCTGAAATGTTTTCATCAAACTTGTTTAGCATACCCTTCATGGCATTTTCTTAGTTATTGTATGAAGACATTTGTATTCTGCATTCAGTAAGCTTACCTGTACCCTTCTAAGATGCACCATAGGTGTGGCCCCACTAATTACCCTCCCTACACCTCCCTTTACCCCTCCCCTCCCTTCCCATATTCTTGTGCTAGTTAGGGTATAGCCTTCATATGAGACCTTTAAATTAGCTTCAAGTAGGGCTGAGTACATTGGATACTTTTTCTTCCATTCTTGAGATACTTTGTTAAGAAGAATATGTTCCAGCTCCATCCATATAAACACAAAAGAGGTAAAGTCTCCATCTTTCTTTAAGGCTGCATAATATTCCATGGTATACATGTACCACAATTTATTTATCCATTTATGGGTCAATGGGCACTTGGGTTTCTTCCATGACTTAGCAATTATGAATTGGGCTGCAATCAACATTCTGGTGCAGATGTCTTGGTTGTAGTGTGATTTGTGATCTTCTGGGTATATACCTAGTAAAGGAATTATAGGGTCGAATAGAAGGTCTATTTTTAGATCTCGAAGTACTCTCTAAACATCTTTCTAAAAGGAATGTATTAGTGTGCATTCCTACCAGCAGTGCTTCCTGTTAATTCTTACATGTGATTTTGGAGATTACGTTTCTGAAGGGTCATTATAGAGGTCCAGTTCCCCATGTTTTGCCATCTTAATTCGTAACTTCCTCATTTCCCCTTCTTACACAATACTCTTCAACAAGAGACAATATATGGCTGTATTGCCCTTTATTTTATATTTTGTTTGCTTGGATACTTGTCAAGTATATTCTTAGCTGCATAGATTTAGGTTGGTTTGGCACCTACAGCTCTTGTTCTAATTTCTAGTGTTTGGGAGGAATTCACTTATGTCTTGGAGATATTCATTTAGATTCTGCTCCACTCCAATCACCACCTGCTTCCAGTGCCATTCTCATTCATATTGATCCAAGATTTTATATGAAAGACTCTAATCCCTGTAACTTCCTGCCTCTAGAGGTTTTTATTTCATTTTTCCAGATATTGTGTTTCCTTTACAGTAAGAATACTATATTTTCTAAATATTTTCACTTTCATGTACTGTCCTAGTGAACTACCACCATTTTCCCCTGCATATTGTAATTTGAGAATTGCATTCTTTGAACATAAGTTTTAAATCTCTGTGTTTGTTTTCGTGGTATGACTTACCATCTGTCATTATCACAGACTCTCACTTTTATTTCCCTGTCACCAAAAAACATATCTTGTATTCTTTTTTTTGGAGACAGAGCCTCAGGCTGTAGCCCTTGGTAGGGTGCCATAACATCACAGCTCACAGCAACCTCCAACTCCTGGACTCAAGCAATTCTCTTACCTCAGCTCCCCAAGTAGCTGGGACTATAAGTGCCGACCACAATGCCCGGCTTTTTTTTTTTGGTTACATTTTGGTAGTCATTGTTGTTTGGCGAGCCTGGGCTGGCTTCAAACCCGCCAGCTCAGGTGTATGTGGCTGGCGCCCGAGCTGCTTGAGCCACAGGCGCTGAGCCCATACCTTGTATTCTTATAAATTGTAACTCAGATGACCATTTATATGTTCTGGGACTTAGTTTGCCCAGCATTGATTTGTTTATGCCAGAGATCTCAGTAAAATTATTATGTTTCCCTTTTCCCTTGATAGTGGCTAGATATAGATGATAATGTTTTGATTGCTTTAAGTTTTATCTCCCCAACAAACAAATGGCCTTACACATCTACACATCCATTAGTAGAATTCTAAACTGATACTATGTGTCTTTACATTTTTATATAACAACAAAAAAATGAATGGTGGTCATAATATTTTAAGTTTTGTGTTTTCCTCTTCTTATAAATTTTTGCATATAGGGCAGAGACTTCATTTTAGTAAATCCTGAAGCAAACAAATCACAGAGAATATAAAAGAATAACTGAGTTTGTGAAAAATTCAGTCAAATTTACGTGAAGAATTACTTTAGAGAAATTTCAGATTAACCTTCAAATCCCATAAGGTTTATATAAACAAAGACACCAAGCATTTAAGTGGTGTCCTTTTAATAACAATGTATTATGCTAAAATACACAGGTAAATAGCTGTTGGCAAGTCATTATTATAGATAGTTATTTTCTAATCCTTAGAAAATGTAAGTCTATCAGAAACAGCATTCTTTCCTTTTGCAGCTTTATCTGCTAAACTCAGAATGGATTTAAAGCAATTATAAGAAATAGATTTATCTCCTTATAAAACCAAAGTCACAGATAAATGCCTTTTGTTGGATTAAGGAATGAATGAACCAGTATTTAATTTTTAAATAGCAAATGATATAGTCATGCCAGGGCTCTGAAACTGCTATCTTACTTTCAGAATCTCTTGGCATGTCTGGAAAGTTCTCATTCATAATCTCATAAATAAGAGATTCTGTGCCTTGTGATGCCCCTTCATCATTTTCAGGTATCCCTATAAGGCAAATATTGGTTTTCTTTGAGTTATCCCAGAGTTTTCTTTGAGCTGTCTCAGAGAATGATCTGTTTTTGCCTTCCATTTCTCTTCCTCTTTGTAGTTTTGGGAGCGTTTGAAAGCTCTGTCTTCCATGTCAGAAATCCTTTCTTCTGCTTGCTCCATTCTGTTGCTGAGGGATTTTACTTTGTTTCTCAGATCTTTGAGGGCTGCCACTTCTTGTCTCAATGTGTCAAAATCTTTGGTCTTTTTGTCTTTGAATTCGTTCAATTCTTGACATATTTTTTTGGGTCATCTTTTGGTTTACTGCTTGAAATTCTAATTCCATCTTTTCCTCCATTCCACTGATCTTATTTGCTCTCCAGATTCTGAATTTGATTTCTGACATCTCAGCCATTTGCCTATGCAAGGGATCTTATGCTGTGTCTACCTTGTCATTCCTTGAAGGTGTTGATCTACTCTGATTACACATATTGCCAGAGTTTTTCCATGATTCCACCCCATGATTGCTTTTCACTGTTGCTTCTGGCCATCCTCAGAGTTGGGAAAGTGTCTTTCCAAGATTAGACCTCAATGGGATCATTCTATTGTGTCTGGAATGTTGTAGAAAGTGACCCTGTTAACTCCTCTGGGACCCCCCCAATGTGAGAGTTCTGGCTGCGGGGGCAGTTCTAGAGTGTGGCATCATTGGATCCAGCAACAGGACGGGGAATGTTGCACATGGTTCTGGTAGTGCTAGGTGCCCAGTGACTTTGGCAAAGATAGCCCACAGCTCCAGCAGTCTCTGGCCCTGGGAGGAAGGTTCCACACAGAGGCAGGGAGGGCCCTGTAGGGTGGGCCCCATTCATGTGGCTTCTGGTATCCCTGGCCAGATCAGCAGAGTTGGTGCATAGGCAGGGAGGGTTCAGGAGGGAGGACACAGGTTGTGCAGCTCCTGAAATTCCTGGCCAGAGGCAGGCATGCTGAGGCCTGGCAGCAGGCGTGCTTAGGCCTGGCAGGTGCAGAGTGGGGGGCTACGCAGTCACTGGTGGAGTCCCTGGTAGAAGGTGGACCTGTGGAGCCCCGGAAGGCTCAGGGGCATGAGGGGCACAGTTGCCAGGGGAGTTCCTGGTCAGAGTGAACCTGTGGAAGTCCTGCGGATGCCAGGAACAGGCCCACGTGGTAGCTGGGGGAGTCCCTGTTGGGGAGCGGATCTGCAAGGGTCTGGCAGTTGCTTTCAGATTCCCTGGCAGAAGGCAGGCCTGTGGAGGCCTGTCATGTGCGGAGCGTAGGGCCACACGGTTTTCAGGGGAGTTCCTGGCCAGGGCTAGGCCTGCAGAGGCCTGGCGGTCACTGGCAGAGTCCCTTGGAGAAGGCAGGCCTCGGGAGGATGGCAACCCTAGGGCCCAGGGCCGAGCGGTCGCCAGTGGAGTTCCAAGCCAAGCGCAGGCCTGCAGAGTCCTGGTGGTCACCAGCAGAGTCCTTGGCACAATGGAGACCTGCAGAGGCTCTGCAGGCTTTGGGCTCAGGGCCACGCGGTTGCTAGGGGAGGTTCTGCGGAGGCCTGGCAGTCGCCCATGGTGTCCCTGGCAGAAGGTGGGCCTGTGGAGGCCCATCAAGCATGGGGTACAGGGCTGCACCATTGCCAGGGGAGTTCCTCCCTAGGAGCACACCTACAGAGGCCACACAGTCATTGGGGAGTTCCTCACCAGGGGTGGGCCTACAGAGGCCCTGTGGGTGCCAGGTGCAGTGCTGTAAGCTCGCCTGGGGAGTCTCTGGACCAGGGTTGGCCTGCGGAGGCTCGGCAAGTGCCTCTCAGTCTTCTCAGTGGGGAAGTTTCTGGTTGGGGGCAGGCCTGCAGTGTCCTGATGGTCACTGGTGGAGTCCCTGGCAGAAGGCAGGCCTGATGAGGTCTTACTGGCTTGGGTCACAGCACCGCATGGTCGTTGTACAAGTACATAGCCAGGGTCAGGCCTGCAGAGGCCCTGCAGGTGCGGGGTGCAGGCCCATGGAGTCACTGGGGGAGTCCCTGGTCAGAGGCAGACCTGTGGGGACAGGGCAGGCTTCGGGCATGGGGCATGGGACATGTGGCCACCAGCGGATTCCCTGGTCAGAAGGATGGAGGCTCACAGTGGCCCTCTGGAATCTTTTGCCAGTGGGGCACTTGTACCAGCAGGCAGGGAGTGGGGGAACCTCCTCCCTCAATCTCAGCAGGGATTAGGCTTATTCATCAGGTAATGGGGGAAGGGTGTACTATAAGTTCAGAATGGTGGGGAAAACTTTAGTTCAGTTTTTTTGCCTAGGAAGAGAGTATTCAGAGTCCCATCAGGGTCACTCTGTGTGAAGCAGATCCCACTTCCCATAGCACTCTTCCATGGGATGAGACAAGAGGTCCACAGTTCACCGCTTGTCTGTACAAAAACCGCAGGAGCAAAGGAAGAGAAAAAAGGAAGGAAACAGAAAAGCAAAAACCCCACAGCTTTCTTGGGGGAGGGGATGGACACTTTTCCTTTTAGATAAATTTTGTACCTGAAGCTTGCTTTCTTGGAGTCACAGCTTGCCCCAGAAGAGATGACCTGCAATTATCACTTGTCTCTGGGCAAGTGTTGTTGGCTGGGCTCTCAGTCTTCATCCTAATTGCGCAGTTTCTGGAGGTCATTTTTCCTTTTGGACAAGATCCTCTTTCAGAAGCTGCTTCCAGTCGGCCATCTTGCTCTGCCCCCTTGGAATGAATTCTTGAAATGGTTGAAGGGAGGAAGAAAAATTATAGACTATTTTTTTCAAGGAGTTTAATAGCATATGGAGAAAGACAATGATAAGCTGATAGGTGAGGAGATTTAGGACTGAGAGAAGCATTTGTTTTCTTTTGTTATTATTATTTTGAAGCCACATAGACTTGACTTAATTGTAGGCAGATAAGAAAGCCTCAATGAATAGGGATTGATTGAAGATACAAGAAAGAAAAACATAATACAGAACATTTCTTTAGCATATGAAAAACATAAATAGCTAGCTTAATCATAAGGGCAAAAAAAAAATCTTGCTTCATCATCCAGCTATTCTCTCATTGCTATCACTGTAATCAGCCCTAATCTAGGACCTCATTGCTTAATATCTGAGTTACTGTGATGGTCTTATAATTATTCTCCTTCTCTATATTATTTTCCTTTCAAAATCTTCCTTTCTACTAGCATATTGCCTAGCAGACCTCTCTTCCAAAATCTCTTCCAGACACAACCCTCCTAGTGGGGACCCCATGCACAGCCCCTTCTTTCTAAGCTCTGATTGAGCTTGGCATCTTCTCAGGATCCATAAGGATTTGGGTTGTTACTGCTTCCGTAAAGCCTAGATCACTTTATAGGTTCCATTATCCAAGATACCATGTGACTTTTGTTTTTGTTGCTATTTTGGCATTTGACATTTGACTGAAATTTGTTGTGATAACTGAATTTAAATGATGATGATATCTCCTATTTTGTAATAAATGGGCAAGGTCCATTGCTAAGAAGTGTTTTTCTAAAACTCTATTTTCAAAGAAATGTATTATGTGTGTAATTCTGTGTGTGTGTGTTATGCCACAGACAAAATTTCTATTTGATATGAGTTTATTCTCATATGTGAGCTAATTGATAGCTTACAGCATGCTTGTGTTTTCCAGTCTGTTGTTTTTGCTCTGAGCAAAAATTTACTGAGCTGATGAGAATATTTTGACAGCTCTGCCTGTGTGTCCAGGAACTGCTATTTTATGTCAATTTTCTGGCTGAAATGACCCAGTTTTAGGATGTAAAATAAAATATTACACACTTATAAGGAAATAATGTAGCTATCCTATCCCAAAACAAGGAGTAACAAACATTAAAATTTTATACAGTTACTAATATATAAAATCACAGGATAGGATCATCATGATTATAACCTTCTTACCTCATTTGCAAACATATCAAAGGTTGTTAACTGAAAACGAGTTCTAACAAAAACTCTAAAGAATTATATTTTCTAGCTTGAACAAACAGTTCAGTTTAATTTGTAGGAATGTTTTAGTCAATATTTTATGATTTATTTATATTTTAAAGAAAATGCATACTTACTATGCCAAAATAATTGATTTTCAACAGTAAAACTATTTTGTTGTTGTTTTTCTGTTGTGTTCACTAGTTCAATAACTTCCTTTATATAATTCAGTGTGATTCCTATCACCTCATTCATTTCTTAGCTATTTAATTTTTAAGATTCTAGTCATATAAAGAAATGCACATGGGATTTTATGGATAATCAACTAAGGACAACTGACATAATTTGTGTAGGTGTTTTGTGAACTTTCATATTTAAAAACTCAGAACTCAACCAAAATAAGTGCTAAGCAGTCGTTATTTATTAAAGATGCCTTTACCATAGAAGTTAAATATTATTCTGTACTATATGATAGGGAAAGCAAAATGATCTGCATTCTCTGGACATGTGATGTTTTAGCAGCTTTCCTTCATGGGATTAAGGCTAGCTTGACAGGTTGATTATATTGACCATTTTATGGGTCAATTGCCAAGTGATTGAACAGCTGATTTGATTTGGTTTTCTTAATGACCAGAAGAACCAGATGGCTTTATTAGAATGATAACTGAAAGAACCAATTCAACCATGAAAACAGTTGGATAAATGATGATGGGTTAACAGCATTCAGCTTCTCAAAGAGATAGCTGATGTAGAAAATTCAAAGCCTGACTTTTTAGATTCAATGGGTGTCTTGGTCTTGACAGCTCGCTCAAAGATAGTATTGCAATAGAAATCTAAATTGTGGATATTTTCAAATTTTCCATAATGCTAATTGACATTCTAAGAGGTAGGATATTAAGGCAGACAGAAAGAAAATAACAACTTGTTAGTGATATTGAGAAGCTTTGAAAGTATTCCAAACTAAAATGATGAGGAGCCATCATATAATAAACTATAAAGAATTTGTAGCTCAAACTTTGTGACTCATAAACTTGTGACACTAGGGAAATTTAAAAAAAGAGACCTTGCAAACGGATACCTATGTCTCTTGCTCACTGATATCCTGAAGTGAGATTTTACCAACTAAACTTTATGAAAATAAATAACTTTAATAGTTACATGAAAAAATGGCAGTATTGAAAAGCAAAAATTTGTATCTACTAAGGCTTAAATATACATTGAATCCTGACTTTTGGTTTGATTGTGACTGTGGTTGCAATGTATACACATACAAGATGACACGGAGAGTTGAAATTAATATCAAAATGTCTCTATTACATTATCTATTTTATTTTATTGGTTACATTATCTCTTAACAATAGAAATGATGGGGTGAATGAAATTATCAAATGTAGTCAGAATCAACTTTCCCTAAAACTTGCTATTTTAAAAAAAAATTTCTTTTTTTTCTATAATAGTGAGAATTTTATTGTTTCATTTCTTTTACTGAGCTTTTTTGTTGCTAGTCCATATTAGAGACATTACCATCCTAAGGACACTGTATACCTGATATTTCCCAGGATTTGGAACAGAACTACATCTGATTAGCTGTCAAATTAGTATCTTTTTATCTGAGAATCTAGGTCCTTAATATACAAGTTAAGAGTAGAGAGAGAGGCAACACTGTTTCTGGAGACTTATACCAAGACTATAAGAGGTAGCCTACTAGGTTCCTGTTCCTAGAATGTGAGTAGTAAAGAAGATGTGAATTTGAAGCAGATTTTATCATAGATCACTTGTTTCATGGCATGAATTTATCCATTAATTTGATAAATACTTATTAAATATATATTAAGGCCTAGACAATGTGCTGGGTATAATATACATACCAATTAACATTACAGACACATTCATTGACAGATATTAATAGAATAATCTTTAAAATATATTTATAATTGAAAAATTGTATATGAGTTATTCTAACAAACAGCATAACCTAATTATTTATACCTTTAATTAACCTGAACCAATTAATAACAACAACAACAACAAAAGATCAGGGTGTTATGAACAAATAATGGAGACTGGTAGTACCTCTAGACTGGTGACCAAGGAAAGGCCCTGAGGCCTGAGGGAGTGACATATAAGTTGTGACCTAATGAATGAGTAGATATTAACCAGGTAATAATTATTAGGGGAATAAATGTCTCAGGAAGCACGTGAAAATACTTGGAATGGAGAGGCATATGTGGCAGGAGGCAGGAGACAAGAAAATAGCTCAAGATAAACCTGGACAGGTTGGCAGAGGCCAGATCAAACATAAATTAGTTTTCTAGGGATGCTGTAACAAACTACTACAAACTGAGTGATGTAAGCAATAAAAATTTACCACCTCATAGTTTTGGAGGCTAGAAATCCAAAATCAAAGTGTCAACAAGGTTTGTTTCTTCTGAGACAAATGAGGGAATTATCTGTTTTAGGCCTCTCTCCTGGGATTTTAGATAGTCATCTTCTCCTCATGTCTTGTCACATTGTCTTCCCTCTGTTTCTTCCACATTTTTATAAGTGCATTGCATCAGGTTCCACTTTAACTCAGTCACTTCTGTAAAAAATGACTAAGGTCACATTCTGCAGTAGAAGGGGTTAGAACTTCATTGTTTGGATTTTGAGAAGGACATAATTTGCTTTGAAATACATAGCTTGGGAGGACATATGAAGTATTTTGGATCTTTTCCAAACTGCCTAGGGCTGTCATTAAAAGATTCTGATTTTTTAATAGTGTTCTGCTGTGTCAGGAATCTATTATATGGAGGTGATATTAGTTTCCCATTGCTGTCGTAATAAATTAACATAAATTTAATTACTTAAATATTTTATTATCTTACAATCCTAAAAGTCAGAAGTTCAAAATCAGTTCCATTGGATTAAAGTAAAGCCTTTCTTCTGGAAGATCTAGAAGAGAATGAATTTCCTTGCCTTTTCCAACTTCCAGAAACCACCTGCATTCCTCGACTCATAGCTCCTCTTTCAAAGCCAACCCCATAGCATCTTCTCTCCTCCTTGACCTCAGCTCCAATCATTACATCTTCTATTTCTGACTCTGATTCTTTAGTCTACCTTTCATAAGTACTCTTGCTATTATAGAGGAGCAACTTGAATAATCCAAGATAATCCTCTCATTTTGAGAGCATTAACTTAATCACATATGTAAAATGCCTGTTGCATGTAAGTTAGCAAATGCACAGGTTTCCGGATGTATGTGTGTGTGGGGGGGGCGGGGGAGAGAGACATTATACAGCCTACCACAGGAGTTAATAATGAAAATAAAAAGCCAATTACAAAGCTATTGCAGTGGTCTAAGCAAGTGATGATGATAGTTACTTGGATTTGGTAGCAGTGGAAATGCAGAGAAGTAGCTGGATTGGAAAATTAATTAGAAATAATTCAACAGGTTTTGCTAATAAATTGGATAAGGCAAGAGAATAAGAGATATGGGATCAAATGTAATTTAGTTTATATCTAATATATCTCCTGGCATTGTCTTTATATACTGAACTAGGAAGTTAACATATTGCATTTTGAAAATACCTCTATTTCTAAAAGTAGCCATTTTGTATTCAAAAGTTTTTATTTCATATTTATTTTTGCATAAGTAGAAGTTTTATTTTTAACTTTTTGGATTCGTTGTATGAAATACAATAGTTTGAGGGAAGGAGCAAGATGGCAGTCGAGTAACAGCTTCCTTACAACTGGGCATGGTAAGTCTGGGGAGAGAAGACTCTAGACATCTCTGGCTGGTGGGATCTGCCCAGGAACATCGCTTTGGGGACACAAGGTGTCAGTGAGAGACTTCTGGACCCCCTGAGGAGGACAAAAGCAATGGAGAACTTTTCTTTTCTTTCTTTCTTTCTTTTTCTCCTTCTTGTTCTTCAGTCTGCTCATCCTTCCAGTCCTGTACCAAAAGGACTCATCAAAACCCTAGTCCAGAGGCATGATAACATAAAAAGCAAGAGGAAATGAAAGGAAAATTAGGGCAAAGAAACAGATAAAAGAAATCACTCACGAGGAAGAATCAGTAGAAAACTCCTGGCAATATGAAAAACCAGTACAGAACAACCCCCACAAGGGAGCGTGAGGTAACTACTGTAGAGGATTCCACCTATAAAGAAATGTTAGAAATGACAGAAAGGGAAATTAAAATACAGATGCTGAAAACAATGAAGGAAATGATGGAAACAATGATGGAAACTGCTTATAAAGTGGAAAATAACTGAAAGGAAAATAAAAAACAATCAAATAAGAGATGAATGATATGAAGAATATAGAAACAATATAGCAGAGCTGATGGAACTGAAGCAGTCAATTAGGGAACTTAGAGATGCAATAGAAAGTATCAACAACAGACCATGCAGAAGCAAGAATCTCAGAGGTAGAGGACAAAGCTCTTGAGATAACTCAGTTAGTTAAAGAGGCAGAAAAGAAGAGAGAGAAAGCCGAACATTCACTGATAGAATTGTGGGACTTTATGAATTGTTCAAAAATATGAGTTATAGGTATCCCAGAAGGGGGGAAAGAATACCCCAGGTGAATAGAAGCCATACTAGATAATATTATAAGTGAAAATTTCCCAAATATCACAAAAGATTCTGACATACTCCTTTCAGAGGGATATTGGACCCCAGGTCACCTTAACTCTAACAGAGCTTCTCCAAGGCACATTGTGATGAACCTGCCCAAAGTCAAGACAAAAGAAAAGATTCTGCAAGCTTCCAGCAGTAAGCGCCAGTTGACTTACAGGGGAAAATCCATCAAGGTGACTACAGATTTCTCTAATGAAACTTTCCAAGCAAGAAGACAATGGTCATCTACCTTTAATCTACTTAAACAGAACAATTTCCGGCCTAGAATTTTGTATTGTGCTAAGCTAAGCTTTAAAATTGATGGAGACATCAAATCATTTTCTGATATACAAACATTGAGGAAATTTTTCACAACAAGCCCAGCTCTACAGGAAATACTTTAACCTGTTCTACACACTGACCATCACAATGGATCAACAGCAAAGAAAGAACTCAGAAATTAAAGGACAGAATCTAACTTCCACAATGATTCAAAAGATAAAACTAAGCAATGAACTCTCACAAAATAAGATGAATAGAATGCTATCACACTTATCAATTATCTCAATAAATGTTAATGGCTTGAATTCCCCACTGAAGAGGCATAGATTGACTGATTGGATTAAAAAACACAAGCCATCTATTTGCCCTCTTCAGGAAACACAATTAGCCTCAAGAGACAAATTAAAACTCTAAGTTGAGGGTTGTAAGAAAAATTTTCAGGCAAATGGAATTCAGAAGAAAAGAGGAGCTGCAATCTTATTTTCAGATACATGTGCATTTAAAGGAACTAAAGTAAAAAATGACAAAGATAGTCACTTTATATTTGTCAAGGAAAAAATATAACAAGAAGATGATTCAATTCTAAATATTTATGCACCCAATGTAAATGCTCCCAGATTCTTGAAATAGACATTACTCAGTCTGAGCAATATGATATCCTGCAACACCATAATGACAGGGGACTTTAACACTCCTCTTACAGATCTGGACAGATCCTCTAAACAGAAATTAAATAAAGATATTAGAGGTTTAAATGAGACTTTAGAACAGCTGTGCTTGATAGATGCATATAGAACAGCTCCATCCAAAAGATATAGAATATATATTCTTCTCATCGTCCCATGGAACATTCTCCAAAATTGATCATATCCTAGGACACAAAACAAACCTCAGCAGGATCAAAAGAATTGAAATTCTACCTTGCATTTTTTCAGACCACAAGGCACTAAACTTGAAATTCAACTCCAAAAAAAAATATCCAACCCCACACAAAGGCATGGAAATTAAACAACCTTCTGTTGAATGATTGTTGGGTGCAAGAATAAATAAAAGAGGAAATCATTAACTTCCTTGGGCATAACAACAATGAGGATGCAAAGTATTGAAACCTGTGGGATGCTGAAAAAGCAGTTTTGAGAGGAAAATTTATCACTTTGGATGCCTACATTCAAAAAAGAGAAAGAGAGCGCATCGACAAACTCACAAGCTATCTTATAGAATTGGAGAAAGAAGAACAATCTAAGCTTAAACTCAGCAGAAGAAAATAAATATCCAAAATTAAATCAGAGATCAATGAAATTGGAAACAAAAGACTCATTTGAAAAATTAATGAAACAAGGAGTTGGCATTTTGAAAAATAAATAAAATAGGTAAACCTTTGGTCAGACTAACTAGAAACAGAAAAGTAAAATCCCTAGTAACCTCAATCAGAAATGATGAAGGGGAAATAATAACTGAGCCACAGAGATACAAGAGATTATCTCTGAATACTACAAGAAACTCTATGCCCAGAAATTTGACAATGTGAAAGAAATGCAATCACACCCTCTCCCTACACTTAGCCAGGAAGAAATAGAGTTCCTGAACAGACCAATTTCAAGCACTGAGATCAAAGAAACAATAAAAAATCTTCCACCAAAAAAGTGCCTTGGTCTGAATGGCCTCACACCAGAATTCTATCACACCTTCAAAGAAGAGCTTATTCCCATAGTGCAGAAATTATTCCAAAATATTGAGGAGGAATGAATCTTGCCCAACATGTTCTACAAAGCAAACATCACCCTGATACCAAAACCAGGAAAAGACCCAACTAAAAAGGAGAATTTCAGACCAATTTAACTAATGAATATAGAAGCAAAAATTCTCAACAAAATCCTAGCCAATAGATTACAGCTTATCATCAAAAAAGTCATACATCATGATCAAGTAGGTTTCAACCCAGGGATGAAAGCCTGGTTTAACATATAGAAGTCCATAAACGTTATCTACTGTATTAACAGAAGGAAAAACAAAGACCATATGATCCTCTCAATAGATGCAGAAAAAGCATTGGATAAAATCCAGCATCCTTTTCTAATTAGCACACTGAAGAGTATAGGCATAGATGGCACATTTCTTCAACTGATTGAAGCTATCTATGACAAACCCACAGCTAATATTTTATGGAAAGGAGTAAAACTAAAAGCTCTTCCTCTTTGAACTGGAATGAGACAAGGTTGTCCTCTGTCACCATTACTATTCAACATAGTTCTGGAAGTTCTAGCCAATACAATTATGCAAGACAAGGAAATAAAGGGCATCCAAGTGGGAGCAGAGGAGGTCAAACTCTCCCTCTTTGCTGACGATATGATCTTATACTTAGTGAATCCCAAAGACTTTTCTTTTGTATTTCTCTACTAATTAGGGATGATGAGCATATGTTTGTTTCATATGTTTGTTAGCCATTCATCTGTCTTCTTTAGAGAAGGTTCTATTGATGTCTCTTGCTCATTGATATATGGGATTGTTGGCTTTTTTTCATTTGGATTAATTTGAGTTCTCTATAGATCCTAGTTATCAAGCTTTTGTCTGATTCAAAATATGCAAATATCCTTTTCCATTGTGTAGGAAAAAATGATTCTGGTTCCATACAAAATGCAGAATCATTTTTTCCAAACCTCAAAAGTATGATGTTGGTATTTTAATAGGGATGACTTTGAATATTTAGATCGCTTTGGGAAGCATAGACATTTTAACAATGTTTATTCTTCCCAGCCATGAGCATGGAATGTTCTTCCATTTGTTAATATCTTCTGCTATTTCCTTTCTTAGGGTTTCATAATTTTCTTTATAGAGGTCCTTCACCTCCTTTGTTAGGTATATTCCTAGGCATTTTATTTTCTTTGACCCTATAGTGAAGAGAGTTGTGTCCTTTATTAGCCTCTCATCTTGACTTTTATTGGTGTATACAAAGGCAACTGACTTGTGTACATTGATTTTATATCCTGAGACAGTACTGTGTTTCTTTATGACTTCCAGTAGAGAAATGCTAAAGAAAACCACCCTGACATACCATCTAACCCCAGAGAGAATGGCCCACATCACAAAATCTTAAAGCTGCAGGTGCTGGCATGGATGTGGAGAGAAGGGAACACTTTTACACTGCTGGTGGGACTGCAAACTAATACAACCTTTTTGGAAAGAATTATGGAGAAGCCTCAAAGAACTCAAATTAGAAACTCCCATTTGATTCTGTAATCCCATTACTGGGCATCTACCCAGAAGGAAAATAATCCTTTTACCACAAGGACAATTGTATTAGACTATTTATTGCAGTTCAAGTTACAATTGCCAAAATGTGGAAACAGCCTAAATGCCCACCAACCCGGGAATGGATTAACAAGCTGTGGTATATGTACACCATGGAATACTATTCAGCCATTAAAAAAAAATGGAGACTTTGGGTGGTACCTGTGGCTCAAAGGAGTGGGGCACCAGCCCCATATGCTGGAGGTGGCAGGTTCAGACCTAGCCCTTGCCAAAAACTGCAAAAAAATAATAAATAAATAAATGTAGAATTTACAGCCTTTGTATTAACCTGGATGGATGTGGAACACATTATTCTTAGTTAAGCATCACAAGAATGGAGAAGCATGAATCCAATGTACTCAAATTTGATATGAGGACAATTAATGACATTTAATGACACAGTGGGGATGGTGTGTGCAACACATTTGGGGGGCAAGACACGATTGTAAGAGGGACTTTACCTAACAAATGCAATCAGTGCAACCTGGTTTCGTTCATTTTCAATGAATACCCAACAATAAAAAAAGAAAAAGAAAAACAATCATTTGCTCAAATTTTGAAAACTTATGAATAAATCATTTGAAATTTTCTACTAAATTTGCTATCATCCTATCAAGTTTGAAAATGAAAGAGAAATATGCTAAAAATTAGAACACAAAGTCAATTATAAAATGAAAACTAGTTGATTATTCAAAGTGCATAACGAATGGGTGGCAGTTGAAACATTAAAAAAAAATCTTGAGCAGAGGACTAGAACCTTGAACATATTTTTAATGGCATTACAACAAAAGAGGCTGGATTTTAGTAGGAGGTCTCGAGAAAAATCTAGTGGAAAATACCTACAGAGATGGACGCACTGAGAAGTTCCCTTGAACTTGAGCTAGGTTCTGGGCCTTCCCCTGTAGACTCAGGTTCCAGGTCTCTCACAGCACCAGACCAGTCCTACAGACTTGTTCTTCAGGCTGTGCCCTCTGGGGCCTGACTCTAGGCCCATGCCAGTGGAACTTGGTACCAGGACCACTTCAGTGGATTCTACACCTAGGCTGGCCTTCATGTACTTAAGAATCAGGCCCGCTCCAGTGGACCCAGGCTCCAGGTCCACTCCTGTGGACCTAGATACCAGACATAGCCCTGTGGGTCCAGGCACAAGGGCTGCCACCTGCTAAGTCAGGCAACAAGTCAGCTAGCCTGATGACTTCACTAGCAAGTCTGCTTTTACACTCCAACAGATGGCTGGCCAGAATCTCTAAACAGGCTGGCAGTGAAAGGCTTTTCTTGATAAAGCTAGTCTGTAAAGATTATAGGAGGTGCCTACTTTTTCAAATGTGCAGACACCAACATGCGGCCACAGTAATCATGACAGACACTACCAAAGGAACAAAATAAAACATTGGTAATAGATCCTAAAGAAATGGAAATCTATAAACTGCCTCACAAACATTCAAAATAATCATGTTAAAAAACTCAGTGAACTGTAAGAGAGCATTGTTAGCCCACTAAACAAAAATCAGAAAAACAATATGTGAACAAAATAAAAAATTCAACAAAGAAATCATAAAAGTAAACTAAACAAAAAATTGTGTAACTTTTTAGAAATATATTTCAGGTTATTGTGAAGGTATAAATAATCAGTTCATAATTTTTGAATTTTTTAGGTAGAGTCTCTTATAGTTGTGTCCCACACAAAATAGGTGTGCCATACACCCTTACCTTGTGCCTTTTAAGTAGGAGAAGGCTAATTCACTACTTCTTCTCCCCCTCCTCATTGCCCATTCCCCCAACTTGAATATAATTAAGTTTTTATCCTATGAGGGTGTGTGTTACATTGTAATAAAATTGAATACACTGGATGATTGGTTTAACATTCTTTTGATACTTTACTATAAAGGTGTTTCTTCTCCATCCATTTTAATACCAAAGATGTAAATTGACACTTTTTCTTATGGATGAATAGTATTCCATGGTATACATAGACCACAGATTATTAACCCATTCCTGAGTTGATGGGCATTTAGGTTGTTTCCACATTTTGGTGATTGTAAATTGAACTGCAATAAACATTCCAGTGCAGTGGTTCTCAACCTTCCTAATGCCGTGGCCCTTTAATATAGTTCCTGTGGGTTGTGACCCACAGGTTGAGAACTACTGTACTGCAAATGTCCGCATAATTTTTTTTTCCTTCGGAGTGGATGCCTATAGTGGGATTTCAGGGTCAAATGGGAGGTCTAATTCAAGATCTTTTAGGATTTTCCATACTTCTTTCCAAACAAGCTGTATTAGTTTGCAGTCATACTAACAGTGTAAACTTGTCACCCATATCAGCACCTGCAACTCTGGGACTTTGTGATGTGGCCTTTTCTCATTGGGTTTAAGTGACATCTTACAGTGGTTTTTATTTACATTTCTCTGATGATTAGGGGTGATGAACATTTTTCCATATATTTGTGAGCCATTCATCTGTTTTGCTCAGAGGAGGTTCTATTCATGACTCTTGCCCAGTGATAGATGAGATTGTTTGCTATTTTTTGTTAATTAATTTGAGTTGTCTATAGTTCCTAGCTATCAAGTCATTGTCATATTTGAAATGTCAGCACTCAATGCACATGAACTTGGACGTGGTATGAATGCCAGCTGGGAAATGATGCTGAAAATAACAAATTCAACACCAGTTTAAGGTAAAACAAGTTTGAGGATGGCTGGAGATGACTTACTTACACTAACTCATGCTGGGTAGACTGAAATAATACAGCACCTTATTGGCTTCTTCAGGTTTTCATTATTTTAAAAAGGGGGCATATGCAAAAGATAGGGTTGAAAGAATCCCAAGTTCCCAGGAAGAAAAGATAGAGGGAAAGCCAGAATAATAGGTTGGGGGTTACATAACTACTTAGTTTAGCCTGTGGTATATGTAAATGGGAGGAAGCAGAATCCAGTTCTATTCAGGTAGGGGAAGTAAAACAGAGTTGCAGGTGCTGATATGGGTGACAATTTTACACTGTTGGTATGACTCTTTATATTAAAAATTAAAAAGAAAAAAGATGTATGGACAGAAGCCGGCTTTCTGAAGTCAACCATCTTTCCCATGGAGGTCTAGATATAGAAAAGGGTTGTCCTACAGTAGTTTGATTTTAGACTGGGCTGCCTAAGTCTAGTCCCCATTTGTCTGGTACAAAAGTGAATAATTTTCTTTTCCTGCAGTCCTGACCCCACAGCCTACCCTTCCACCTCTCTGGTTGCTTTATTGACTGTCCTCTGCAGAGGTGGTGAGTACTCTAAAAAATCTCTGCATTGTGTGAGGTGCTGAGCTGAGCTGTTCCCTGATGTGAGAGGAAACAGTGTTACTGCAGTGATAACTTTGGTTTGGGAAGGTGTGGTCTCTACTGGCTCTCATTCCTATGGGAATCCTTCCCTCAGTCTTCTGGAAAGCCCTTTCCTGGTATCTGTGTTCAATGACCCATGGTAACCCTCAACCTCCTTCCTTGCAACTGGGAGAAAGACAAGCCTAGCCTTGGTGAGTGGCATGTGTAGGTCCAGGACCTTGGGCCTTTCCTCAGCCTTGGGTGATGACCACACTGACAGGACTCCAGGGGCAGGTATGAAGGAACATGGCTTCATTGAACATGTTTGAGTGGGTGTTGCTTGTGCTGCCTGACAGAGTTCAACTGGAACTCTTGGTCAGAATTGTCCAAGCTGCCACTAGCTGGGGCTACAGGTTTGTTTACATGGGGAGAGGATTGAAGGAATGAGGGGTGGAATCAGTGAGTCTGTCCACAGATTCCCCTCCTCTAGCTTTCAACATCAGGGTACAAGGCAGCAGCTATTTGAATCTTTGTACAGCAAAGGCTTCAGTGAAATACTGTGGCTCCTTTGAATTGGTTAGAGGATAGGCTGACATCAGGACAGAATCAGGTTATGCTATCTCAGCAAACCAGAATTCAGAGACTCTCACTGTAGCCCTGAAAGGGAGCTTCACGAGGCTGCAGAGAAAGTCCACGAGCACAAACACCAACTCTTTGGTCCATGGGTGGGTAGCTTCAGTTCCTGGGCCTCTCAGATCCACTCTGTCACTTTTAGTTGCCAAATAGGTCTGTCTAGCGCTCCATAAAGGTCCCCAATTAGATTACTCTCATTAACTATTCAGGGACAACCAATCATCTCACTTAAAAAAGTATGATTAACATTTAAAAAGCTTAAAATACTGACGAGGAAGAGCCATTAGACTTGGCAACATAAAAATCAGAGCAGATCAACTCCCCAAAGATATGTATAAGGAAGAAACAGGAAAACATACTATCCATAGAAAAATTGCTGAAATATCAAAAATAGAATTCAGAATGTGGATGGCAAATAAGATGATTGGAATTGAGGAGAAGATGAAAATAGAAATGAAAAAGTCCAAAATTTGTCTCAAGAAATTAGTGATTTTTTTATTTTTTATTTTTATGAATTTTAAAAAAAGCATCATCAAGTATATGGACTTCTTAATGAGAAAATATATAGCAGAGCTTAAGGCATTTGAAGAGCTTTGAATCACAGTAGAGATCCTCAGTAATAGCATTGAACGTGGTGAAGAAATAATTTTATAAATTGAAGACAAGTCTTTTGAACTATTTCAGTCAGTCAAAGAGGCAGGGAAAAAGAGAACAAAAACGGAATATTTCCCGAGTGAGTTATGGGATTACTCCAAAAGATCAAACATCTGAATTATAGGGATTCCCAAACTAGAAGAGGATGGTTCTAAAGGCAGTGATGCTCTACTTCAAGACCTGGTAGAAAATTTCACAAGCATTTCAAGATATACAGAAATTCAGATGGTAGGTAGTTTCAGAACCTTAGCACAACATAGGCCAAGCAAAGCATCTTTTAGACATATTTTAATGAACTTTGATAAAGTCAATATGAAGGAATAAATTCTGCAAGCAGCAAGGCATAAGAGAAGTCTTGTCTTACCTACAAAGCAAAAAATGTGCAGATGACTGCAGATCATAATTAGACCAGCTCTACAGGAAGTCCTTAGACCCTTTCTTCATAAAAACCAGCATAGTGATCCATCACAAAGGTAAACACACAGAGAAATTAGATAACAAAGCCTACCTTCCATGGTTAAAGGGATAAAAATAAGCTCTGGACTGCTGAAAAATGAAATTAGCCAAACTCCACCATACCTATCAATTCTATCAATACATGTAAATGACTTGAATTGCCCTGTAAAGAGGCCCAGGCTATCTGAGTAGATACAAAAGGTTAAGCCCAATAGCTCAAGTGCAATATCTGTTGTTTCCAAGAAATACATTTAACCTCAAAGGATAAAACAAGACTCAGGGTGAAGGGATGGAAAACAATAACCAGGCAAATGGAAATCAGAACAAAGCAGGGGTTGCAATCTTATTTTCAGATACAATGAATTTTAAAACAATAAAAATAAAGAAATACAAGGATGGCCAGTACTTTCTGGTCTAGGGAAGCATACAACACGAAGACATTTAAATAATTAAAATGTACACACCCAACCTAAATGCTCCTTGATACGTTAAACAAAACTTATGGATTCCGAACAATATGATGTCTTCCTGCATCATAATAGTTCGAGATTTTAACACACCTCTGATAGAACTAGGCAGATCCTGCAAGCAGAAATTAAACAAAGAAAAAATGGACTTAAATATGGTCTTAGAACAAATAAACTTAACAGATATGTTCAGTTTCTTTCTAACAAAACTGAATACACATTCTTCTCATCAGCCCACAAATCATACTCCAAAATTGATCATAACTTAGGACACAAGTCTAACATCAACAAATTGGCTCGGCACCTGTGGCTCAATGGGCTAAGGCACCAGCCACATACACCTGAGCTGGCGGGTTCAAATCCAGCCCGGGCCCACCAAACAACAATGACGGCTGCAACCAAAAAATGGCTGGGCATTGTGGCGGGCACCTGTAGTCCCAGCTACTTGGGAGGCAGAGCCAGGAGACTCGCTTGAGCCCAGGAATTGGAGGTTGCTGTGAGCAGTAATGCCACAGCACTCTATCCAGGGTGACAGCTTGAGGCTCTGTCTCAAAAATAAATAAATAAATAAATAAATAAATAAATAAATAAATAAATAAATATAAAAATAAAAAAACTAACATCAACAAATTCAAATGAATAGAAATTATTCCTTGTATCTTCTTGGACTAGCACTGAATAAAAGTTGAACTTACCAGCAATAGAAATATTCATACCCAAAGAATCATGGAAATATGATTGAAAAAATCATGATGGAAAAAATCATGCTGAACAACAACTGGGTCAAAGACGAGATTAAGAAAGAAATCAGGGTGGCACCTGTGGCTCAGCGAGTAGGCGCCGGCCCCATATGCCGAAGGTGGTGGGTTCAAACCCAACCTCGGCCGAACTGCAAATCAGAAAAATAGCCGGGCGTTGTGGCGGGTGCCTGTAGTGCCAGCTACTCGGGAGGCTGTGACAAAAGAATCACCTAAGCCCAGGAGTTAGAAGTTGCTGTGAGCAGTGTGACGCCACGGCACTCTACCAAGGGCGATAAAGTGAGACTCTGTTTCTACAAAATAAATAAATAAATAAATAAATAAATAAATAAAATGAAAAGAAAGAAATCATTAAATTTATTGAACAAAACAATAATCAAGACACAAGGTATCAAAACCTGTGGAAATGTAAAAGCAGTCCTAAGATGCAAATTTCCAGCATTTAGTAATTTCATCAAGAAAACAGAAAGAGAGCAAGTCAACAACCTAATATGCCTTCTTAAGGAACTAGAAAAGGAAGAAATATCTAACTTCAAAACCATTAGAAAAAAAGAAATAAACAAATTAGAGCAGAATTAAATGAAATTGAAAACATTGTCATTCAGAAGATCAGTAAATCTTCCAAATTTGTTGGATGGTTCCTTGAAAAGATTAATAAAATCAATAAACCCTTGGCCAGACTAACCAGAAACCTAAGATTAAGATCTCTAATAACTTCAATCAGAAATGAAAACAGGGAAATAACATTAGATGCCACAGAAATACAAAATATCCTCAATGATTACTATAAAAAATTTTATGGCCAGAAATATGAAAATGTAGAAGAAATGAACCAATACCTGAAACCACACTACCTTCCTAAACTCAATTAGAAGGAATTAAAATTTTGAATAGACCTGTAACAAGTACTGATATTGCATCAACAATAAAAAATTTTCCAATACTAAAAATCCTTGTTCCATATGGTTTCACACCAGACTTTTAGCAGACTTTCATAGAGGAACTAGTTAATATCTATATTTCATTATCTATTCCAAAATATTGAGCAGGAAAGAATCCTCCCCCAACACATTCTATGAGGCAAATATCACCCTGATTCCAAAAAATGGGGAAGGATTCAACAAGAAAATGAAAACTATAGGCCAATATCATTAATGAATATAAATGCAAAAACATTCAATGTAATCCTAGCAGGGTGGTGCCTGTGGCTGCAAGGAGTAGGGTGCCAGCCCCATTGGCAATAAGTGGTGGGTTCAAACTCAGCCCTGGCCCAAAACTGGAAAACAAAACAAAACAACAACAACAACAACAAAAACGATCGTAGCAAATAGAATACAGCAACAAATTAAAAAAAATTATACATCTTGGAAGTGAGTTATCTGGTTCAACATATGGAAATGCAAAAATGTAATTCATCAAATAAATAAAATCTAAAACCAAAACCATTCTTTCAAACAATGCAGAAAAGACTTTTGACAATATCCAGCATCCTTGTTTGATAAGAACACTTAAGAAAATAGGCATAGGTGCCACATTTGTTAAACTAATAGAGGCCATCTACACAAAACCCACGGGCAGTATCATATTTAATGGAGTAAAACTGAAAGCATTTTCACTTAGAATTGGAACTAGGTAAGCATGCCCACTATTGCCAATACTATTCAACATAGTGCTAAATCCCTAACCAATGTAATCAGGAAAAGGAAGGAGATCAAAAGTATTCAAATGGAGACAGAGTAGGTCAAACTCTTGCTCTTTGTGAATGACATGATTTTATACCTAGAAAACCGCAGAGACTCAACTACAAAGCTCTTAGAAGTGATTAAGGTATATAGAAACATATCAGAACACAAAATAAATGTCCACAAATCAGTAGCCTTCATATATGCTAATAAAAGTCAAGGTCAAGAATCAAATCAAAGACACAATATCTTTCCAGTGGTTTCAAAGATAACAAAATACCTGGGACTATATTTAAAAGATCTCTTTAAAGAGAACTATGAAAGCTTGAGGAATGAAATAGCAAAAAATGTTAACAAATGGAATAACATAATATGCTCATGGCTGGGATCAATCAACATCATTAAGATGTCCATAGTACCCAAAGCAATCTACATGTTTAAAGCAATCTCCATCAAAGGACCAACATCATACATTGAAGAATTTGAAAAATAGTTTGTTTCATACGGAACCAGAAAAAACTGAATGACCAATACAATTTATAGAAATAAAAAAATGTGCAGGCATCATATTACCGGGCTACATGTTATACTACAAATCTATAGTGATCAAACCATCACAGTACTGCCACAAAAAATAAAGATATAAATTTATGGAATAGAATAGAGAATCTAGAGATTAACCCAGCCACATATCATCATCTGAGCTTGATAAACCAAATGAAAGCATGCACTGGGGGAAAGAATTCTTACTTAATAAATGGTGCTGGGCAAAATGGTTATCCACATGTAAAAGACTAATACTGGACCCACACATCTCACCATTGACAAAAATCAACTCTTGCTGGAAAAAATATTTAAATTTAGGCATGAAACAATAAAAATTCTAGTAGAGAGTGTGGGGAAAATGCTTGGCAATATTGGCTTCAGAAAAGATTTTATGAAGAAGGCCCCCTCTGGCAATTGTACAAATGTAAAAAATAAATAAATGGGAATTGATAAAGCTGAAAAGCTTTTACACAGCCAAGGGTACCACAACTAAAAGAAACACACAGCCTTCAAAATGAAGCTCTGTTTGAACCTGACAAAGGGCAGAAAACAGGAATCTAAAGAAAATAAAAATCAATCAACAAGAAATGAGCAAACAACAGCATTTATAAGTGGGCTGGAGATTTGGAGATTGGTACTGAAACTTCTGTGAAGATGACAAATGGTCAACAAATACTTGAAAAAAGTGCTCATGATCTCTAATCATAAGAGAAATGCAAGTCAAAATCACTCTGAGATGTGACTTTACTCCAGCAAAATAAGCCCACATCACAAAGACCCACAGCTACAGAGGCTGATATGGAAGTGGAGAGAAGGGAACACTTTTATGCTACCGATGAGACTGCAAAGTAATACAACCTCTATGGAAAGACCTAGGAAGGATTCTTTAAGAACTAAAAGTAGACCTTTCATTTGATCCTGCAATCCCATTACTCAGAATAACAAAAATTATTTTACCACAGGACATTTGCAACAGAATGTTCTTTCTTTCTTTCTTTCTTTCTTTCTTTCTTTCTTTCTTTCTTTCTTTCTTTCTTTCTTTCTTTCTTTCTTTCTTTCTTTCTTTCTTTCTCTCTGTCTCTCTCTCTCTCTCTCTTTCGACAGAGTCTCACTTTATCGCCCTCGGTAGAGTGCCATGGCGTCACACAGCTCACAGCAACCTCCAACTCCTGGGCTTAGGCGATTCTCTTGCCTCAGCCTCCCGAGTAGCTGGGACTACAGGCGCCTGCCACAATGCCCAGCTATTTTTCTGTTTTGCAGTTCAGCCGAGGCTGCCACCACCTTCGGTATATGGGGCCAGCGCCCTACTCGATGAGCCACAGACGCTGCCCCAGGCCCTACTTTTCAACTGTCTGGTGATTATGACCTCCAGGTTTCTCTGCAGCTCCTGCTCAACTCTGCCTCCCTTGGTACCATGACTTGCTTAAGTGATTTTACATTTTTGAAAGCCTCGAATAGCTGTAGATCGGTAGCTGCAGGGCTGTGCCTCATCCCAGGCTGTCTGGCTGCCTGCAAAGCATTCCCTGCCCATCCTCTAGAGACCCTGGGCAGCTTATTCCCATCCAGCCTTTCTTAATCCCATGACAAGGAGAGCCTGTAGGAAGGGAAAGTGCACAGGGATTCTTTCCTCATTTCCAGGAGGCACCTTTGGCTCAGAGGTGACATCCTGGTGGAGTGACCCGTGAAGCAGGTGCAGAACTGCCTGTGTCTCTGCCTTCTGAGACTCTAGTAGAGAAGATTCTATGAACAGGGGGTCAGGCTCAGTGGTCTTAAGGGACACAGAGCCTCAGGCCTCCAGTAGACGGTCTTCTGCTCTGCAGGTCTTAGTGAGGACGTGTGGAATGGGTCCTGTCCCACAGCTCCATCTGGGCTGGTGTGTAGTGTTCTGAATATCAGCCCCAGAAGCAGTTAAGGGAGGGACTTGGCCTTGGGCCCACAGATATCTAGGAGCCTGGAAGGCCCCTGGGAGGGACTACAGATTCAAGGTTATTGCCAGGTTGCCCATTTGTTTGTTTTTTCAATAATTTTATTATGGAAATTTTCAGAACACAGAAAAGTTGAAAGAATGTCACATCCATAGACCCATCACTCAGAGTCTACCATTACTGATAAATAAATTAAAGTGAAAAATAAATGACACTATTTGCTCAATCTCTGTTCCCCCGTTCTGTTTGTTTTTCTTTGGTTGATTTCCTGCTGCCAGAAAGTTTGATGTTTGCTGCAAAAACTGTTCTAAGTAAAAAATGTACAGCAGACAAAGCTCCTTGGCTCAAACTGGACAGAACCCCTTTACTTGGGGGTCGCCTCCTTTTCCTCTCAGCAGTGTTGGTCTGGAGCTCTACAGAGTATGGCTTGTGGACTGTGGGTGGTCTGGAGACTTTTCTTGGTGGCCGCTGCCCTGCTAATGGCATATCATTTAAGATTCTATTCTTAGAATGGGCTAGTTTGTTTACTGGGACAGTTCTCTTTGAACTGAAAATGAAACATGAAATGAACATGTCGTTTTCTGGCTCATTCGTGTGTGTGTGTGTGTGTGTGTACGCGTGCGTGTGTGTGTGTGTACGCGCGCGCGCGTGTGTATCAGGTGGTCGTGGTTCTCCTGCAGCTTTGGTCTGCCCCAGACTCCTGTGTGTTTAGGACTGGGGGTTCCTCCTCAGGAGGAATAAGGATTAAGGAGGCCTCTTCCTTACTGGCTCTGCAAATGGCCCCAGCACCTCAAGTCAATAGGCTTTGCCAAGTTTTCTGGGTTTGGTTCTACAGACCTCTTTGCCTTCTCTTTTCTGAGGACCTGGAGCCTATATTCTCGTACTTCTCTTAGGAGAGGATATATTTACTCATTGTCAAAGCTAACCTTCCCAGCTGGGTCCTATGGCCCATCTTCTGCTCTAAGTCACTGTGTTCACATTTGAGCTCTTTGTCTACACTGGCTGGCATCTTTCCTGTCTCCAGCAATTTCTTGGCTGGCATCTTCCCTGTTTCCAGCAATTTCTCAGTCTCCAAGGCTCAAAATCAGAATCTATGCTGTCCGTTCTGGTTCCTCCATCTTCCATGGCTGATCCTATCTTTGAATACTCAAGGCCAGCACAAGTAGCAGTTCTGAGACCAGCTGTGGCTTGGTAAACTTTGATACTCTGTGAAAATCCTCTCTCCTATGCTCCTTCTTTCAGGACAACTGCCATCAGCCTTGCCTCCCTGTTCATCCCTCACAATTGCACAGTTGTCAGAGACCATTTTATCATGTGTTTAGCTACACAAACATTTCTAGTTTCAGTATCAATCATTTATTGTGCTCTTATTAAGTTCCAAATGCTGTGTGAGATACTTGACCTACTATCTCTAAACTCTCAAATTCAGTGAACTGAGGTGAGATTCATGGATGTTCATTTTAAACAGTCCAGGGATTCTGATTTGGGCAATCTGAAGGTGCCATCTAAATCACATTATCCTAGAGTGTCTGTTACCATGACTCACATTGCTGCTTTTGCTTGCTATCTTATAATACATTGAAATGCTGCATGCTTATCTTATCTTTATACTTACATTGTAAAATTGTAAACTCCCAGAAGCAAAACATCATGCTTTTACATTTTTCTTTTGTGAAATATAAGAGAATGCACTCAATGAATATTTTATTTATTTATTTATTTTTTGAGACAGAGTCTTAAGCTGTCACCCTGGATAGAGTGCTGTGGCATCACAGCTCACAGCAACCTCCAACTCCTGGGCTTTAGCGAAACTCCTGCCTCTGCCTCCCAAGTAGCTGGGACTACAGGTGCCCGCCACAGCGCCCCACTATTTTTTTGTTGCAGCCATCATTGTCGTTTGGCAGGCCCGGGCTGGATTTGAACCTGCAAACTCAGGTGTATATGGCTGGCGCCTTAGCTGCTTGAGCCACAGGCGCCAGCCCAATAAATATTTTTAGATGAATGGAAAAATGAATGAGTAAATGAGATTTTTAGGGAGATTTTTCTTGTCCCAAGTCTTTTTTGGGGAGTTTTCCACTGAGATAATATATATATATATATTTTTAGACAGAGCCTCAAGCTGTTGCCCTGGGTACAGTGTCGTGGCATTATAGCTCACAGCAACCTCCAATTCCTGGGCTCAAATGAGTCTCCTGCATCTGCCTCCCAAGTAGCTGGGACTACAGGCGCCCGCCACAACGCCCGGCTATTTTTTTTTTTTTTTGGGTTGTAGCCGTCATTGTTGGTTGGCGGGCCCAGGCTGGATTTGAACCCTCCAGTTCAGGTGTACGTGGCTGGCGCCTTAGCCCGCTGAGCCACAGGCACCGAGCCTCCACTGAGATAATATTATGGAAATAATGCTTAAAATATACTTATTGACTTTCTTTGGGGTAATAATCACTACTACAGACTTTCGTTTTTTCTTCTAGGGGACTTCCAAAATGGCAAGAGAATGAGCCTCTCTGTGTATCTTGGAGAATTTTTTGATATTCATATTTTTGCCAATGGTACTGTGATGCAGGGAGATCAAAGGTAAGTCAGGAGCCCTGAATGCCCAAGTTAGAAAGGACCCTGGGGATCCCTTTGCACAACCCCCTCATTTTTCAGATGAAGAAGCTGGAGTTCAGAGAAAGGAAGTAAATGTGTCCAGAGGAAGCGAGTAGCAGGGCTGGTTGAAAGCCAGGTCTCCTGACTGCTGGGCTAGGCCCTCAGCCACTTTGCACCATGGTCTGAATCTTGAAACATGGGCTTGGGGTTGGAAGGTTGGAGAGACAACAGAAAGTGCACGAGAAGCCCACTTCTGAACTCTTCCTTTGTCCTCCAGAGTCTCCATGCCTTATGCCTCCAAAGGGCTGTATCTAGAAACAGAGGCTGGGTACTACAAGCTGTCCAGTGAGGCCAATGGCTTTGAAGCCAGGATTGATGGCAATGGCAACTTTCAAGTCCTGCTGTCGAATAGATACTTCAACAAGACTTGTGGGCTGTGCGGCAACTTTAACATCTTTGCTGAAGATGACCTTAGGACCCAGGAAGGTAAGATTTTTCTAGGATATCATTTCCCTAAAGTGTGGTCATGATTTTACCTCCCTGCTCACAAAACTTCCTTAATATACCTCCCCTGGCATTTGAGAATCCCTATGACCTCATCTCAATTTATCTTGCCAACCTTATCTTTTTTTTTTTTTTTTTGAGACAGAGCCACAAGCTGTCACCCTGGATAGAGTGCTGTGGCATCACAGCTCACAGCAACCTCCAACTCCTGGGCTCAAGCGAGTCTCCTGCCTCTGCCTCCCAAGTAGCCCGCCACAACGCCCAGCCATTTTTTGGTTGTAGTCGTCATTG
>CAUYON010190387.1:0-22821 GCA_963573935.1 Arctocebus calabarensis
AACCTCCAATTCCTGGGCTCAAGCGAGTCTCCTGCCTCCGCCTCCCAAGTAGCTGGGACTACAGGTGCCCGCCACAACGCCCGGCCATTTTTTGGTTGCAGCCGTCATTGTTGTTTGGCAGGCCCAGGCTGGATTCGAACCCACCAGCTCAGGTGTATGTGACTGGCGCCTTAGCCCATTGAGCCACAGGTGCCGAGCCTCCAATGAATAAGTTAACATAACAATTTTAACTTCAAAGATAAACTCAGCATCTATATGTAATGGGGAAGATGTGGCCAATAAATCACTTGGGATAAGAACATCCGCCCTGTGCACTGGTCTAAAAGAAGGGATGGCTGTTAAGTAACATTGAGCTGGGAATGGAGTGTGGATTGACTTAGAACACAGATGCCTGTTAGGACATAGTAACGTATGCTAGAGCTCCTGGTTTGAACACAACGAGGCTTCTGGGCCTGAACTCAGTAATAGAATGGCCACACATTGTCCCACACAGAGAAAGGATCTCCTTGGTGCCTTTTCATCCAGCCACTTCCTTTAAAGTGGCCCTTAACTCCATCCACAGTGGTCCTGATGCCTCACTTAGCTTCCCGGAGCCCCCGCACTGGATTTTCTCTTTAGGAGTCTGCAGCTCTGCCCGTGTAGGGGACTGATTTGAGGACAGGTTAACTTATATTATTCTTGCATTTTTCTTGTGCTGATAACCATCCTATTCTTCAACAGTCACCTGTATCTTTGTAAGTGGCTTTGAGGACTGATCATTTTTAAGATTATAACTACAAACACAACAAAGCCCAGGAGATTTTCACTTGGTTGTGAAGATCTGTATTTCCATGCTACTTCCCTCAATAATTACCCAGGTTCCTTCAGATCATCCTTTATACACTTAGTTAGGGGCCCTGACTGTGATAGACAGCTTATCTGCCTTGGAAAAACCGCAGCACACACAGGGAGAGACTGTTCCAAATTTGCACTGCAAGCCAGTGGTAGGAATAGTTAATTTCTTAGCCACCAAAATTCTGGTCTAAAAAATGCTCCATATGTTCAGGCTTCTCTCTCCCCTGCTTATTTTCTTGTAGTAAAGCATTGTGCAGTCAGCACAGAAATATAAGAATTATAGCTATAATCGCTGAAATTAATGCATAATTGGTATTATTCTAGGCACTTCATATATAATGTCTGATCTATTTCTTAAAACAACCCTGACTTTAAAGAAGAGGCAATAAGCAAAAAGAAGTTATATTATTTGCTCAAGATCACATTATGTAGTAAGTGTTGGAGCCAGGATTTGAGCCCAGGCAGTACGGGCTCGGGACCTTCTGCTTTAATGTTTAATTTCTCTCCCCTTTCTCCTCTTACTTCACGTCAGAGCTTCGGATCACTGGGCTTTAGGAAATCCTTTAAAATCCTAAGTTTATTGAATTATTATTGTTATACAAAAGATTTGACTTTGTGGCTTTTTTCAGAAAGGCAAATAAGAAGATTTCCTAGATATTATAGGTTTTTTCTTTCTCGTAAAATATCTTAAGGGATCTTATAATGGAATTACCTAGATGATTCTAATTCAAATCAATGCACCTGTTATGACTCTGATAGGAAGAGACAGGGAGGTATTACTATCTGTTGAGTGTGACACTCAATGACTTTAACAACAAATCAAAATTGTTTAATAAGTCCAGGTCATTCTTCCTCAGAGATCAGAAAAATAGCTGCACTCACGTCCTTTCTCTCACCCTCTGGTTACTCATGACACTTTTTCGAGGCCTCGACCATTTACGTTCAACAACTTCTCCTTCCCCTCCATCAAAACTTCCTTCTCCTGACTACTACTCCTGCAAGGTTGGGTAATATGCTCAATCTGTTCTCTAGGCGAGTTAATCCATTCAGTGATTTTAGGCTGAAGTGTCTCTACCATTCGCACTCTGCATCCCAGCTAATTTGTATTTTAACAAGGACCTTTGGAAACTAACTCTTATTATGCTAAAACGAATAACCATAGTCAGGGTGGTGGAGCTGCTGTTTGGGAGTATCTGAACTTCAATTTAAAGTTCTAAATTAGGTCAGTTAAATATGGGACTCCCTCAGCAGACACAGGCCTGGAAGCCCAATTACTCTTTCCACGGGGAGAAGGGCGTGTCCCCCTGGGGTGGGCAGTCTGTGTCCCCTTCAGACACTGACAGAATTTGGATGTAAGGCAGCCACATCATTCAGGACAATTACTTTGTATTTTCAGTGTACTTCCATCTACATCTTATTCTATCTTTACGTTCATAGTGTCTGTATCCACACGTGCCTCCTCTGAGATGGGGGCCTGGCGGTCTCTCCGAGTCACGAAATAGGTCTTCTTTAACTGGGCATCTATCTGTCCCTGTCAGTCCCTGAATCTGGGAGTAGCCAGGAGTGAAAGGAGATTCCTTTCTACCATGGTGGCCCTACTAATTGGTCTCCCAGACTTTGTACGGAGAATCCGGCTGAGTTAGAAACGCTGTATGCTGACAGGAGATGTGCTGTGGACAGAAGGGGGGCCTCTGGGCTGGGGCCTTTGTATTTGGGTTCTCACGCTAACAAAAAAGAAGTTGTCTATCTTTGGGAAACTCGAGTAGCTTTTCTATGTCCAATAAAGGATCTCAAAGGTTCCTTCTAGCGCCAAGCGTCAGTGCTTCTCAGTCACCATTCATCCTTTCTTTGAGAGATAGTGTTACAGGGACACTCCTGCTTCCAGGACTTACTACCTGTGGAATTTTGAGAAGTTTCTCCCTTGGACATGTCTGGAATGGCTTGGGCAAGTTCTCCATGACCCTAAGCCTTATTGGGAAAATGGCATAGCAATGAGCTATTTCGTAGGGTCATGGAGGATTGAACAAGTTCATCTATGTGCCTGGCATGTGGCAGGGTCTGTATGGGGTGAAGAGCTCTTATTACCATCACCATTATCATCACAGGGCACCAAATCTAACTGGTCGGTAGTAAGTGCTGCCGGAATTATAAGGCACTGTTAGAGATTTTCAGGAAAAAGGATTACAGGATTTTTGAGATGGGCATCTAAATAGGTCAACGCAGTTCCCTTCTCCCCCATGGTATCAGATTGTGGTTTCTGAGTTCCCCTGCTAATCATCAGAGGCCTAGTGTTTAAGTATATCTAATAAGCCAATTTACTCCATGCAGAATGCCCCAGCTGAAAAGATAAGCACTAAACAGCATTCCAATAAAAGAGCTGGATAGGAGAATCTAAAACTACTAGAAATAAAGAAACAATTGCATTTGCACATAAAGCTTTGCCAGTTCGCTGGCAATCTGTGAGGAGATTGTATAACGCTCCATTCTTTCACTGCTTTCACTGTGTTAATTACAGCATCTGGACTAATTTATAATTAAATCTGTTTGGGGCTGTTTTCTTCTGAGACATGTATGGGGCTGGTTGTCCTCTCCCCCTCCGTGTGGACCCTGTGTCCTCTCTTCTTTGCTGACGGCCCATTACCTGGTCAGCACACTCTACTACGTAAACAGGGTTGAACTGATAAACTGTAGGTGGAGCATCTTTCCATTAACTAGCTTTGTACAATTGGAATGATAAATAGACGACTTAATTACCATTAAGAAACTAAGTGTACTGAATTGGCTGTGAAGAAATTCAGCGTTTAAAAAAATCCTTATAAATTCTCTCTCAAATGCTTTTACAAACTAGAATCTTCTATGGAAATAAGGAACTATAGTAGTTAATTCTGCAGTTTATATCTAATGTACATTAAATCAGCTGGGCCTCCCAAAACAATGATTATTTTTTAATTGCTGGAGGAAGGGAAGACATTACAACATCATTGCAGGTGGGATTTTATGGAATTACAAACCAATTTGCTCACTTAGACAATCTGTCTGGCCAGATTGTCATCTGCTAATTCTCTTTAGTCATATTATGGCTGGAGCAGAACACTGTGCATGACTGGGCCTACTACAGGGAATTAGCTTATTTTCTTACTACTACTTTCTTTTTTACTATTACCAGAGACCAATCCCTCTTGGAATAAAGAAACCTGGAAAATGTTCTCCATCTGCTTTTTAATACTTAAATGCATAAAAATTCCTCCTACATATTTGTATGGGGGGGAAGCATATCTTATGTATCTTAAAGAGAAATCAAATCAGACATCTCAAGACGCTCTGCCTATTTTAGTCAAGATAACCATTTCTTAGGAAAGGAAACATTTTAAATTTTGGTTCCTAGCAATCAAGAATATTCCATACAATTTTTAGTTTGAGTTAAGAATTTTTAACTCAGTTAAGATTTAGAGCCAATAACCTGGTCGAAATAGGTTTGATGGAATAAAATGATCGATTAGCTTCCCTGATCTAATTGGCAATAAAGATTTGTTAATAATACCTGCCTGGATTTTATAGCATCAGGCCAAGAAGCTGATGCAATTTAGATTTCTTATATAGAAGGTCACTGCCAGAGCGCTGTTCCTTTTCCAGATGCTTTTCCTGGGGGAGTGTGAACTGTTAGAGCTACACTTTGGAGGTGCCTGGTTACTGTTTCTGTGAATAAGATAAAATGGTGTTTATCCTCTGTTGATCAATACTGCCTTGTTTGAACTTATTGAGTCATTTAGAGACACACAAAGTAATGAAAACCATTGTGCAATAGTACCCAGAGTCCTACCCAGCTTTTTAAAGATGATAATATTTTAAATGACAGTTACTGAAACAGATTTTCAATATCAACTGACTATGTAATAAATTGAACATACATTGTATCAAGGTATTTCATGGGTTTGAGTGCAAAGGATGTTGGGATTTTTAAATTAAGAGTTTTCTTGAGTTTTATTTCTCTAAAATAAATGTATGCTTTGTAAGGATTTTAATCCTAAAAAGAATGATAGGTTGTCTTTCTGTGAATCAACAGGATAGGGTTACTATTTAAAAATTTCATTATTTAGGAATAGTTTTCAATTTAAATTTTATTAGTGTTATTTTGACAAAGAGAGGTAATGAGTAAGTTTGGACAGTTTTAGATTTTTCTGCAGGGAAATGGAAAGGGGAGAAAGTTTTTGCTGAATTCCTAAGTCCCGGGGGTTATGCTTAACTATTTTGCCTTATCATCTCATTTAACATTCACAAAATTCTCTGGGTCAGATTTTACCCCCATTTCACATTGGAGGAGCCTGAGATTCAGGGAGGTCAGACAGTATTCCAAAGGTCACACATCCAGGGAGTTTCGGAATAGGCTCTCCAGCCTACTTCTGTCCAGGAGAAGAAAAGCCGAGGGCTCTTTCTACAATTTATCTTTACAGTGTCTAAAATAGGCATTGTCACAGTTAATGAAAGATGCCGAGATTATAATAAAGTCTCTTAGATTTTTCAATTGTGCTAATTTTAATTGTGTTAATTTCAATAGATTTTATTTGTTATAAAAACTGGATGTGGGCTATAAAAATGATTCGCTCTTTCTTAATCTGTGTTCTGAGGAACACCAATAAATAGATGCTCTGTTATAAATTAAGTGTAGAAAACAAAGCATTGCCTACTCGCTGAGCTATTCCTGATGAATGAGAATCTTTGCTCATGTGAAGCCAGTGTGATAAAGCAGTTGCACGGTTGGGCTCCGGAGTCACACACCTGACTGGAGAACCTGGCTCTGTCCCTTGCTGGGTAATGTGGAGCCTGATAGGTAACTCGTCTGTGTCTCAGTTTTCTCATTTAGAAAATAAGAACTGTTTCACAGGGTTGTTCTAAGAATGACACGAGATAAACACATAGAAAGTGCTTAGTACACTTAACAAAACAGCGGGTCATAAATCTCTCACTCACGTGGTAATAAAAACCGCCTTGACTTTTTTTGGTAACACCATTTCCTCAACTGACTTGCAATGCAGTCACTTCTTCAAGGGAGCCACAGTTACCAACCTCCACCCAACACAATGTAGCCGTGTCGGCAATGTTGATATTTGAAATGACCCAAAACCACCCTGGTACTAGGCCAGTTGAAAATAGTAACTTTTAGTGTTTTCTTATCCATTATGCTGTTTTCTATTGTTTTCTCATAATATTTCTTTTTCCTTGCCAATTATCTTCTTTCTTCCCTTATATTTGATACACAATAAGTTGAACCAGTGAAATGTAGGAATTGTCCTAAATGGGCAGTGTGAATCCAGAAAACCTGTCTTTCATCCATGACCCTGTGACCTCTTTCTCTGTATTTAGCAGAGCAAAGCCTCATCGTTTTGACAAGTAAGTGAATTCAAGTAAGTGAATTATTTCCAGAGCTACCCCCCTTTGCATACTCCTCAGCACAGTTTATAAAGAGGGTTTCAGACCAAACTAACACATTTTTATAAATAGAAGTCAATAAAACATGTTTTGTAAAACACTAATTCTGTATAATGTGCAAATAACGCTGTGCTCTTCGTATCTTTGGAGATACACAATATACTTTTGAAACGTCCTATAGTGAAGAAACTCGTTTAACCTGGAACTCATTTTCCTTGGAACCTATTTTGGTAATCAAGATCAGAAGCCAAGCAGTTTAGGAGATTTCTGGTAGAAATAGGATATTCCTGATAAATGCCCTGCTTGAATCTCTTTCTTCAGGTAAAATACTACTGCAGCCTGGCTGTGAGTATTGTTTTGGAAGTAAAATGATAACATGAAAAAACATCCACTGCAGAACAGTTGCCCAAACTGGGGAAGCAATCTAATAATTAGCTACTCCAAGATTGAGATTTTACATGCTCAAAGCCAATCATTTTCCATAACTGTTTTTCTTTTTCACTACATCAAAAGCGAATAGCTTAGGGCATTCCTGTGGATAGCAGGATAATGACAGAGGAAATAGCAAGAATTTACCAAGACTTTTTTTTTTTAATGGGGGTGACAGTGCAAGAAATAATTGAGTATCTGAAGTCCAAAATATGATCCTTACAGAGAACTCAAAATGTACCAGTGATATTCATACTGTTTTTCATGCTAATTGCAATTTTGCTTCCTCATGTCCCATGACCAGGGCGGGCAGGCAACCAGGACTCTCCCTGATGTCCGATTAGAGCTCACTAAACTCAGAACCCCGCTGTTGAACCTGCAGGGGCTCGTGTATAGAAATTTATTAAATCATGGTGGCCATTCTGTTTAAGATTATAGGATTATTCCAATGTATTCTTTTGTGTTAAGGTTATTTTATTAGTATAGAAACAAACTAGACAATTCCCTGGATTAGACTTGTAAGGAAAGAAAGCAAAGCTGTTCCCACTGCACTCACGCCAATACTATAATGCACAGTTTCACGGAGTAGAAACAGAAAAGGCAAAACACACGCATCATACCTGAGTAATTTCAGAGATCCCCACCCGGAAAAGGTTTCCTTGATTATGGCGAATTCAACGTGTCACTCTGGTTATGCTCTAATCATCATATCAAACTCCAAAGGTTCAGCAGCTTTAGGCTTGGTTTACAATTCCTGGGAGTTAAACTTTAACTTGCCCTGTCTCTTGCATCCATGCAGCCCTTTGACCAGAGAATTGGGTCACTATAGCCCAGACAGAATCTAAAAACCTATCCTTGTCATTTGTTTATAAAATTAAAATAAATTTTACATTAAAAAATCATTGAGCTACATACAATATTATTTTGAGGCTATTTTATTGAAATATAAAGTGTATTAAGAAGTAGAACTCATTTAATTTGGGTAACTAAACTTTATTTTAACATTAGTTTCTATCTTTTTTGTTTCCTATGCCAATGTGGTATTATGCCTAAGGTAATTTAGGAGAGTGCTTCTTTGTTTTACATTTTTTTATGTCACTTTTTGTAGGTCAAGTGTGTAGATAAATGATGGCTTACAAACAGAAAATATACAAAGCATTTATAAAACAAAGTAGGTAGATTTAGGCCAGGCCAGGTTGGGGAAAACATAATTCTTTATATACAAGCCACTCATTCAGATTTTAAGAGGGAACTGACTTTGGGAAAGCACAGTTATCGGTCACACACTGGGTTATATTACAGCCTGTGCTGCTGTTCATCGTCTGACATCTCAGAGGTGACCGTGCTTCTTGCAGAATAGAACAATGGTATTTTGTTTTTTTATTTATTTTATTTTTTTTTATTGTCTTTATTATTAAATCATAGCAGTGTAAAATAGTGCAATCAAGGGGTACAATGTGCTGGTTTCTTATACAATCTGAACTATTTTCATCAAACTGATTAACATAGCCTTCCTGGCATTTTCTCAGTTATTATATGAAGACATTTGTATTCTGCATTTAGTAAGGTTCGCCTGTACCCTTCTAAGGTGCATCGTAGGTGTGGCCCCCAATTACCCACCCACCACCCCAAACACACCCCACCCCACCCAAACCAAGCCCCATTACCCCAAATCTTGTGCTATAGTTGGGTTATAGAGGATTTTTTTTTTTAATTTGTTTTTAAACATTTTTCTCTCAGTAATATAACACATGGAGGGTGATTCCTTTTACCATTTTGATACAGACAGCTGGCCTATGAGAAGCCACATCTAGACTTGACAGAGAGGAAAACATTCAGCTCGGCGCCTGTGGCTCAATGGGCTAAGGCGCCAGCCATGTACACCTGAGCTGGCGGGTTCGAATCCAGCCAGGGCCCACCAAACAACAATGACGGCTGCAACCAAAAAATGGCCGGGCGGGTGCCTGTAGTCCCAACTACTTGGGAGGCGGAGGCAGGAGACTGGCTTGAGCCCAGGAATTGGAGGTTGCTGTGAGCTGTGATGCCACAGCACTCTACCCAGGGTGCCAGCTTGAGGCTCTGTCTCAAAAAAAAAAAAGAGGAAAACATTCTCCTGAGCCCCTGGAGTGGGAAACCAATGACCTGAGCTGAGGGCACTTGAGTAGGGAACATCGCAATAGATACCTTGCTTTGCAGGAGAGGTTAGAACGTGAGTGGGTACTCATGGATTGGCTGTATAACGTTGGGGGGGTATACAAAAGAAGCTATACTATGGAAAAAGTGAGGGGAGAGAAAGGGAAAGAGAGAAGAAGAGAGGGGAAGGGAGGACAGGGGACACCATATGCTGGGCAGTCAAGTTTGGCACATTACAGGACAGTTCCACTGGAGATCTGCCCCGCCCCCATTCCATGCCATTTGGCCCTTCCATCACTGTGCCTTCTTGCCCTGTGGCCCCAAGAACAGACATGCACAAAATTGAGTTCCTCCACTATATTTTGCATATGGGCATCGGGTAAGAAGTCACTCTCTTGCCTCTGGGATTACAAGGACCACACAGAGCTGCCCTTGACACCAACAGCAGATGAAGATGAAGCCAAAGAGAGGCTGGAAGAGGTGAAGGGAAGACAGAGTTCTGATTTTATCACTGAACTCATTCTGGATTGATCTAAGCTTGATTTAGCCAAGCAGGGATTTCGGTTTCTGAGCTAAATGTTCCTTTTGTGCTTATGGGGGTTTGAGATAGGTTTTTTCCATTTATTATTCAGAGATCTGACTAATACTACCACTCACCTACCTACCTTCTTTAGGAAACCAAAGACAAAATGGACCGGAAAATCAAAGACTTCGTGCTTGTCATTTTTTGCCGGTGAAGCCTCGAAGGTAGGGTTGTGTTTAGGTCAATGTTTTTATGAGGATTCCAAGCTTACTTAAGTTACGTGCATGTTGGAACTGATGTCTGCAACTCACAGGCATATTTTACCTTGGTGTGGTAAGACAATGTTTTTAAGCACAAAATTCTCTGGATCTGCTTGAAGTGAAAATTAAAATCATTTTTTACAATTTGTCTTGTCAGAAAACAGGGCCAAGAGCTTTTAAGAAATGGGGCTGCAGTTCCGTGACTGTAGGCTGGATGACATCACCTTCTGGGGATGATTTCACGTGTGCCCTTTCTGGATCTATCTGAAAGCAAACCCAGTCTCAGGAGGGAGGGAATTCCACACACATGGTACTTGAGGAGTCTTTGTATTCATACATTGAAGCCTTTATAAGCTGATTGGCAGGGTCAAGTGGCCACTGTTCAGAGGGCGACAAGCCCTGTTAATTGGCTCTTTGCCAAGCTAAATTGCACACGAGAATTTTTCTAGTGAGCCTGTTGAAGCAAGCCCTTCTAAACAGCTTTAAGTTCCCTAGTGTGAGTCCTAAGAGCTGCCACATAGGGAATGATCCACACAAGTCCCCTTGGGGCAGCCCCCATCCCGCCTGGGGAGAAAGGCAGATCGTGTTTAAACCACCTTTTCCCAGAAACAAATATTTATTTATAGGCCTGCAAAATGTTCTGAACTCTTTCCTGACAGATTTTGTCACATATTCCCGATGATTTCCTCTAATTAGGAATATTTTACTAAGAAACACAGATGAGTTCCCCGCTTCTGTTTTCAGCTGTCCAGTGACTGGAGGCTGCTGTTTTGGTTTCTATGCAGAGAAAGTTTAGGGGCTACGCCCAAGGAAATATGAAGCAATGCCCATTAGCAGAAATGTGAAATGTGTGGAAAGGTCCACAGACTTGGGGAGAGGACAAAGGAAGCTCTCATTCCTGAACTGAGCCTGGAGGACCCTGTTAAAGGGAGCTGACCAGAATCTTGTCTGTAATGGTGGGGCTGTGGTATAAGCTGTGTCTCCTTCCCCTACCCCCAATTTGTATGAAGTCCTAACCCCTATAGTCAGAATGTGACCATATTTGGAGATAGGGACTTTAAAAAAGAGGTAATTAAGTGAAAATGAAGTCATTAGGGTGAGCCATGATCCAGTATGGCTGGAGTCCTTATGGAAAGGGATTAGGACACAGAAATACCTGCAGTAAGGACCACGTGATCGTCTGAGCAGAAAACAGCCATGGGGAGAGAGGCCTCAGAAACCAACCCGCTGACACCCTGATCTCAGACTTCCCGCCTCCAGAACTACTGAGGAAATAAATTTGTTGTTTTCGCCACCTGGTTTGTGGTTCTGTGTTATGATAGCCCTAGCAAAGGAAAACGGTACAACAGAAAACTTAAAGCGACGGATGTCCCTGTGAGAGCCAGCCCTCTCAGTTTCACACCCAGAGAAACAAACTTCATTTGCACCTTTCCTCAATGTAGCTGGAATATTTTTCTAAGGCTTTAGCTTACATTTTCTTGCCGTTGTGTCATCCAATGACTAGACACTTTTCTTCATACTGATCTTAATAATTTGTCTTCACCTACTAAACACGTGTAGAAATTTGTCAAGCCTTCTGTTAGTTACTTATCCAAGCTACTTCTATTTCTCTCTTTAAAGTTCACCATGTAAGTCCCTTTCTTCAATCCGTGAATTTTAATTGCTAATGTGCTACTTGTCTAGCTGTTCTTTATAAAGTGGCATTTGGGGGTGTTTATCTTTTCAACTCAGAAAGAGAAGTGAAGGGATTGATTGTTGAATTCTTGCTTTATGTCACACTGTGAGCTTTGCTGAGACTGGGTACAAACTGTCTTCATGGAAGTCATACCCAGGGGCTCTATGCTTCCAGTGTCTCTATATAGGGAAATGGAAATGTCCTTTGTGGTCCAGAATATACGTCAGAGCACAATTTGTTGTCCAATTCACGTCCTTAAGTGAACACAAAAGACAAAGAAGACCAGGGGATGAAAATAATTCAATGGGTTACTGAGTATCTCCATGGAGACCGGAAAATGCACAATCTCTATGGAGACCCTCAAAATCTCTCCTTTTGGAATTATGGTAGTACATGACCTGCTGTAACTACATTTTGGGGGTGTAGGGAAAGTGACAAGGGGAGAAAGTGAAAGGATGAGGCTTTTTATTTCCTTGGTGGAAAGTTTAATCATTTATGGCATTGTAAAGTTCCAAACTGAGGAGGATTCTAAGAGACCAGGTCCTTAGGATGGAATAATAGGCCTTTGAGGATGTAGTGTTTATATACCCAACACTGAACCATCTGACATGTAGTTGGTATTAAAAAAAGGTGTGAATGAACGAACAGAATGTGATGAGGCTCAACAAGCATTGTACAGTGGTTATGGCACCAGCCACATACACCGAGGCTGGCGGGTTTGAAACGGGCTGGGGCCAGTTAAACAACAGTGACAATTACAATAAATAATAGCCAGGCCTTGTGGTGGGCACCTGTAGTCCCAGCTACTTGAGAGGCTGAGGCAGGAGAATCACTTAAGCTCAGGAGTTTGAGGTTGCTGTGAGCTGTGATGCCATTGCACTCTACCGAGGGCAATACAGTCAGACTGTCTCAAAAACAAACAAAAAAGAATGTGATGAGCAACTGGGCAGGATCTGAACTTGGGTTTGGGCCTTGTCAATCATTTCTGCTCTGCCCCATCTGTAGTATTGGGTAATGCCTGCACAGGACCCAGCAGAACCACTATCTCCTGTGTTGCTTATTTCCATGAGAATGGTGCTCAATGTCAGGAACGTGGTCAAAGAAGGAAATGAAGGGCAGTTGCGAGGAGATAAACAGGGTACAGGGGAGCAGACCAGCTAATGGACACGAGTCACTGTGTCCAGATAAATTATATCCTGCCATAACCTATATGTTCCTAGCCTTACTTGCCTCGGAATACAAACTGGAATTCTGATTACTTTTTTTGTGTGTGTTTGTTTTTGCAGTTTTTGGCCGGGGCTAGGTTTGAACCCACCACCTCCCCCAGCATATGGGGCCAGCGCCCTACTCCTTTGAGCCACAGGTGCCGCCTCTGATTACTTTTTTATACCCAGAATATTAAGGTCTATTGCTCCCTATCCCGTTACAGTGTACCTGTAACTTATTTGTTGGAAATTAGCCCACTGCAAAGTGATTTCTCTGAGTTTCCTGTGGCAATGCCTCAGATCAGTACCCAAACATTTCTGCCCATTGATCCTATTTCTTCCTCCTTATCTTGGTGCAATGTTATAGCCCAAAGTGACCTGCTGACCCTAGGCAGGTATCTCTTAGGATGGTCTCCACTGACTTTGACCAGTGACTTAAAAAATTCATCTTTAATTCCCAGGATAGCCACTGCTAAATCTTGGTGTATATACTTTTAGGCTCTTCTGTATTTACACATGCATAAAGTTATATTGTTATGTGTCCTGCAGTAACATTTCAGTCAACATTGAGCTGAAAATATGATGGTGTCCCATAAGACTGGAATACTATCTCTATATTTAGATACACAAAAACTTAAGCATTGTGTCACAATTGCCTACAATATTCAGTAAAATCACGTACTGTACAGGTTTATAACCCAGGAATAATAGACTATCCCATTTAACCTACACATGTAGTAGGCTATCCTATCCAGGTTTATATAAGCATACACTCTGATGTTCTCACAAGGACAGAATCCCCTAAGGAAGCATTTCTCAGAATGTATCCCATTGTTAAGTGATGTATTACTGTAGATACATATATATCTCTTCACATAAAGCAGCTTAAGATCAAACTATATTGTACTGTTCTTTCATTTTCTTCATAGTGATTTTTTTCACATTACAAAGTATTCAAATATATCACTTAAATGACTACACAGTATTCACTGTATGAATATACTATTATTTACTTAATCTGTTAGGTTTTTCAGCTGTTTTGTTTTCCCACGATTATGTGCCTGTAAACATCACTTCATTGCATCTGTTTGTATACATCTTTATACATTTCTTGGTTGTTTCCTTAGGATATGTTACTTTAGGTAGAATTCTGGGTTAAAGAGTCTGAGCATTTTAAAGATTCGTGTTCTTGTTGTTATTCATCTATGTACCCATTTTTTTTAGGCACACAAAATTTATGTAAGATTGTAAACTCTCGGGTACCAAGGTTTATACTTAACTTTGCATTCGCCACATTCTCTTTGTAGTATTACTTAGGGGTGGCAGAAGGTCTCAATTAAGTGATCAGTGTACCAGTGACAACCATGCAGGTATCCTAAAGTATTCCGGAGGACACGAGGAAAAAACGTGCATATTTCCAAAGGGAGAGATAGGATTAAGTTTTATCATCCTACTCCTTCCTTGATCCAAAACACTCCAGGGGACTGAAGTTCTTGGAATACATTGACACCTGAGAAGTACTCCTTACCTCAGTGGAGGCCTTTTAGTCTTTTCTTTCTTTTATTATTATTATTATTATTTTATTTTTGAGACAGAGCCTCAAGCTGGATAGAGTGCAGTGGCATCACAGCTCACAGCAACCTCCAATTCCTGGGCTCAAGCGAATCTCCTGCCTCAGCCTCCCAGGTAGCTGGGATTACAGGTGCCTGCCACAACGCCCGGCCATTTTTGGGTTGCAGCCGTCATCTTGTTGTCCATTCTGTATGTCTGAGCTTACACAGCCAAGGTACAAAACGGGCATCCACGGGCATGAATGAGGTGCCAGGGTCCCTACAGTCTGAGGAGCAAGAGACTCTGAATGAATGGCCGCTGCTCTTTTAGTCATCATAAATAAAATACTTCCAGGAGGCACACTGCCTCACTCTACCTTTACTCTTTTCCTCCGTAGTTGGAGGGAACATGGCTAAAAAGGGGGAGACAGAACTGGTGCTCAGGGTGTGCTTGGGGTTTCTGAACCAGTAGAAAGAGAGGGAGGGGCGGGGGTTAAAGTCTAGACGCAATTTCCTTACATTCTCAGCCCTTCCTCTTTGCTCCTCCGCGCCCCGTTTCCCCATCTCGTGAGTGGCCGCTCCCGAGTTGGTGCGCAGCTCAGAGATGGTGGGGTCCAGCCCCCTCACTTCTGAGCTAAGTTTCCAGCGCCCAGCAGTCCCAGCGGGGCCGTTTTCAGTAGCTAAAGCACTGGGAATTAATCGCTGTCTCGGCCTTTCCCCTTTCGGTTTCCTTCTCCGGCTGGTAGGAAACTTCATCCAGAGACCCAAGCAGCTCCGCCCTGGTCTTCTGGAACAGGCCCCGGGCCGAGGCCTCGCCAGCCCCTGCCCCTCCCAGGGTCCGGCGATCCAGCCCCAGCCCCAGCCCCTGCCCCTGGAAGGTGGCCCAAGCCCCTTTCCCGGGGGGGCCTATGGGGGCTGCGGGCCTGCCTGCGGGACGGTGGGAGCTGGTGGGGTAGGAGTCGCTGCTCACCACTCCTCCATCCCCCGCCTCCGCCCGCCACGGCCCAGCTCGCCTCGGCGCGGAGCCGGCCTGTCGGGCACGCGGCCAAACCCCGGCTCGCCTCGGCCCCTCCCCCCGAGTCCCGGCGCCCGCCCCAGCGGAGGCCCCCTCCCTCCCGGGCGCGCGGAGTGTGGGGGCGCCGGAGCGCCCGGGGAGCCGAGGGGACCCCGGCCCGCCTTGCAGGCGGCGGCTGCGGCCTAGGGCTCGCGGGCGGCCGCCGCGCCGCCTCCCCTCCCCCTCCCGGAAGCGCGGGGCGGGGTCCCCGGCCGGGCCGCGGGGGCGGGCGCGGGGGCCGGGCCGGGGCGGGGCGCGCTCGGCGCTCGCGGGCTCGGCCGGCTGTGCGCGCCCACTCCGGCTCCAGGCGGCCAGCGCGAGTGGGCCTAGGTCGCCTGGCTCCCGGCGAGCGGTAGCGGCGGCAGTTCGCGCGAGGCCCCGAGCCCCTCGCAGCCCCTCCCGGCGCCGTGCATGGAGACGCGGCCCGCCGCTCGCCGCTGAGCCCCGCCGCCCGGCCGGGACCCGCCGGGGCTGGGGTGGCCTCGGGCTCCGGCCGGCCCCGCCGCCCGAGGCTGCGCGCGGCCCGCGGGCCTCGTCGCCCGCGGCCCGGCCGTCCCGTCCCAGGAGGTCCTGAGCGCCATGGCTCACTCCCCGGTGCAGTCGGGCCTGCCCGGCATGCAGGTAGGCAGGAGCGGGCCGCCGGGGAGGGATGCGCGGGCCGGGGCGGAAGCGGGCAACTTGGCGGTGTAAACACGGCCCCCCCCGCTCGCCCTTCCGGGGTCGCGCCGCAGCCTCGCTCCCCGCACGGCCGGGGGGGGGGGGGTCGAGGTCTCGGGTCCGGGTTTTCCTGCCTGCCCCGGGTGTGTGTGTAGCGGCCGTCGGCACCGCGGCCTGGGTCCGGATGCGGAGGTGCCGGCGCCTCGCCCTCTCCCCCAACTCCTGGGGTGCAGGCCCGGCGTCGGCCCTGTCCCCAGGGAGGAGTGATGTGAACACACGCCCTTGGAGGCCCCGCTGGGTGCCCTGGCCCTGTGTGAGGGCAGGGGCAGTGGGGGCCCCAGGACTCCCTCCCCCAGGTTGCCCTCCCCACCCCCAGGCCGGCGCGGGGAGGGGAGCGGGGAGCGCGCTCCGGCTGGTCCGGGGCAGGGACGGAGGAGGCAGGGCGGGGTGGAGGAAGGTGTAACTGCCAGTTCCACTTGCACTACGTTTGTGCGGAGTCTTTCGTTTTGCTGCTGGCGGAGGGGAAACTCGTGAACCTTCAGGAAAAAGGAATCCATCCGACATTGTGCGCTCGAATGTCCGAGCTCAGGCCAACCCGCCTGGTACCGGGACACTGGACTTTCACTTTGAGACTTGATTGGGTTTAGATAAGGTCTTTGCTAATAAACCTCTCCGTTGATACTAAATGGGGTCTTGGCCTTCCAGTGACTTTTGGGGGGGTTGCGGAAGGAGTTGAATTTCAAGTTGACATGAACACTTTAAAGTTTTTCTCCATCGGGGACTGTTTTTAGCTCTTTGAAGAAGAAAAACACCGTCCTTGGCTAACTCGTAGTCTTTCTAAGTACATAAATGGTGACAGTGATGAGAATTAAAATCTCATGATGCAGTTTAATAAAAGTTTTGCTTTCCGGAACGGTTTAGCTAAGCTAAGCAAGTTAACAGAAGAGTTTTGAGAAAACAAAAGTATCCAAAGGGATCATTGGTTAGATTTTATAGATGTCAACATGCTCCTTCCCTCTATATAGAGGGCAGAGCAGCATAGTGCCCACACCTGGGCTTTTAGGAGGCTCTCTTTCTGATCTTCACTTCCGAAGATCATTGTTTTCTAAAACCACATGAGAAAAATGGGTTTCATTGTTCAAGTTTGAAATCTAGCAAAATAGGGACTCAAAGTTACCACTTTGATGGTAACTTGAATTTTAGCCCAAATTGATTCTTTTTTTTTTTTTTTAAAGGAGTAGCAGTTAAAGTTAGTATCTTAAGAGGGTGATTGGGAGGATGCTTGAAGGGTATTTTTTTGTTGAATCTCATTTAAAGAGTTTGAAATTTAACATGCATTTAAAACAAGCTTTTGCAAACTAGTAGGTAAAAATCAGATAACGTTTTCTTGGTATTTTCGAAAGCTCCTGCTTTGGTTTGAATTTAGAGGCATGTAGGTCAGAGTGAACTGGGTAAAAAAGAATTTCTGACAGTAAAGCAAGAAGGACCTCTTATAATAATAGAGAAAAATGCATTTCTTCAGTATTTCATTTAGGTAGACTTTTATACTGTGTTAATCATGTTGTAATCTAGCACAAATGCCTCACTTAGGATCTTGGCCTTTGTGAAAAGGGAATCAGTTTGAAAAGGAACTTGAAGCCCCTCTGGCTGGTACTGTGAAAGTCAGTATTTGGTGGTCACCAGGTGATAACCTGGTCTCTCAGTCCTCTCCCCCCCCTTTAAAAAATGTTCTCTTTTTGTTTTTAGAGAGTGGATTAAAATTATTGGGAAAAGAAGGTAAATTTCTCAATAACTTTGCCCCCCCCCCAAATGTAATGTATTTGGTAGTATATGGAAACTACCTAGGAACTTTTTGTTTTGCTTTCTTAGTATAAAAGATGATACACTTTTATCAGTAGTAGAAAGGACCAAACTTTCAGCTGTTGTAGTTTTAGAGGTGTGAATGTGGCTTCTGACAGTCATTCCTATTCTTAAGTACGTCTATAAACTGTATGGTGACAGTTTTTAGTGTGCAATTTGGGGAAGAACATTCTTTTCCCCTTCTTTCCCCACAGAAAAGAAAAACAGCACATTTATTTTCTGCTTGGACTTAGCAGTTGTTATTGCCCTGAGAGGCTTCCCTAAGAGTTGCTGCTGAGGATTAAAGTAAAAGCACACCTACTTTAGACTGCTGTCTGATAAAATGGGAGGAGAAAAGTATATATCCTTCTGTGCCTAGCCCTGGTAGGCCTCATATCCCCATCTTTTTTTCTTATCTCCTGACTTGGACTTATAAGGACTTGGCCTAAAAATTTCAGAAAGACAGCAGAGTAAGTTAAAGCAGCCTAGGCAAGAATGCTTAAAAAAATAGCATTGAATAAACACATTAGTATAAACGCTATTTTTCAATGTCTGGCAAATAATTTTTATGCTTCTTGATTTTTCCCCTCCTTTTTTATTTCAAGTTATTGTGAGGGTACATACGTTTAGGTTACATTGTTTTCAATTCTAATGTAGAGTTCAAGTTGTAGTTGAGCCCTTTGCTTCTTGATTCTTATTGGGACTGCTTGAGGCATAGGTGTTAATTTATGACACTTTAGCGATATGGGAACCAAGGGAACTAATTGAACTGATCGAGGTAAAATAGTATGTTGTGTGGCAGATTTGTGATTGGAAACCAGGTCTTCCCTGCCTTGGAGGCCATACTCCTAGGCACTGTGCTGTATTTGTTGTTTTTCCAAACATTAAAGTTTATTTCATTTGAAGTTGGATTTGGTGAAGAAATTAGAAACATGTAATTGATACTTTTTCAATCAGCAGTCATTTTTAATAGTTTAATGTATTTTAATAGTAAACTTACAGGAACAGCCCAGAAGACATGCCATTAATAAACACATGTAATTGGATATAGGACAACTCAGAAAAGTATAGTGAATGGGATGGCGCCTGTGGCTCAAAGGAGTAGGGCACCGGCCCCATATGTCAAAGGTGGCGGGTTCAAACCCAGTTCTGGCCAAAAACTACAAAAAAAAAAAAAAAATAAAAAAATGAATAAATAAATAAATAAAAGTATAGTGAATGGATGGAATCTACTGTTTGAAGAAAATGCTGCAAACACTGTTAAGTTGGTGTCGATAAGAAATTTACTTGTTTTTAAAAAAATCCAAATGCTGGCATTGTCCAGAAAAAGTTAACAGGTTTATTTATAATTGTTATAAAGTTGAACTGCTGAAACTTGTTCACTGAAATGTTTTTGACTCATTAATGCTTCACATCCCCGTGTTTGTATTAAAAATTCACACACAAATGAAAATGGAAAAACTGCCAACACCTGATTTCTGTCTGTTTTTCCACTCATAATCATATACTTAGGAAGAAGATAATTTTTTTTGGTAATGAAATGTTTTCCTATCATAGTGGATTCTTAAGCATGTTCTCCACGTATACGTATGTGGCATGCTAGCTGAATATCTTTTGGCATAATTGCTACTACACGTTTGGCATGGATAAACACAAGTTGGTGTCTTCCCAAGGACCAACCAGATAGGTTTCTTCACCCCTCCAGTAGAGGGTGCACTGTTGGGAGTGGTTTTTGTAGCCACTTGCTTCCTGGGTACTTTATCACGTATGGATTTGTGGATCTTCTGCTTTGTAGGAGCTGTGGGATTAAGACCTCCTTACTTTAACCCCCTTCTCCTTTGGCTGGACCTGGCAAGCTAGAGGTGGCACTGGCTGAACACTCGTGTGCTAGGCCCCAGTGAGGGGTTGATGACTGTATGTCTGAATGAGTTACCATTTTAAATAAATACTTATAAATAATAATGATTATTTTGAGACAGAGTCTTACTCTGTTGCCCTAGGTTGAGTGCCGTGGAGTCATAGCTTACATCAATCTCAAACTTTTGGGCTCAAGCAATCTTCTTGCCTTAGCCTCTCAAGTAGCTGAGATTACAGGTGCCCACCACAACGCCTGGCTAATTTTTCTTTTCTTTCTTTTTTTTTTTTCTTTTTTAGCAGATATAGACTCTTGCTCTTGCTCAGGCCAGGCTTGAACTCCTGAGCTCAAGTGAGCCACCGTACCTGGCCTTCAGTAAATGTTTAATGAAGATTGCTGGGACTTTTCCTTGTTTTTCTTCCCAAATCCTAGTTTTATATTACCGTAAGTGGGAAAAAATACAGAAATCATGAATTGAATATGGTAAGTACAAAGAACCATAAAGACATTAGGCTATGTGGCTCTAAGGACTCTCTGATTTAACATTTGTTGGTTTACTCAATTTAATTGAGATTAAAAGAAAAGCTTTGGTTGGATGCTGAAGCACCAGTCAGATTTGAGTTTGTATAAATTGTGATATAAAACGAATTAGATTTTGGTTTATAAATTTGTTTCAGAATCTTATCAGTCGCTTTTAAACTTTTCTGGACCCACGTGAGAAATACATTTTACATCACAACCAGAAACAAGTTTCAGGAGCCACTACTAATCCTTACTACAGGTAGAGTATCCCTTATCCAGAACAGTTAGGACCAGGGTGTTTAGAATTGTTTTGATTTTTGAATGTTTGCATTATATGTTTACTGGGTGAACATCTGAAATGTTTTAGTGAGCATTTCCTTTGAACATCATGTCAACACTTGAAAAAGTTTCAGATTTTGGAGCATTTTGGATTAGGGATGCTTATCCTATACTTACACTGTAGTGATCTATTTAAGACAGAGGAGCTGGTTGCAATTACAGATTGATTCACAGCCCACTGATGCATGACCTACAGTTTGAAAAATACTGAATTAGAGGCTCGGCTTCTGTAGCTCAGTGGTTAGGGTGCTGGCCACATACAGGCTGGCGGGTTTGAACCTGGCCTGGGCCTGCTAAATAACAACAATGACAACTACAACAGAAAATAACCAGGCATTGTGGCAGGTGCCTATAGTCCCAGCTACTTGGGAGGCTGAGGCAAGAAGATCTCTTGAACCCAAGAGTTTGAGGGTGCTATGTATTGCAGGGCCTGGTTAATTTTGAAGTTGTTGAAAATTTAAGATATTCTTTGAAAGAAGAGTCAATTTAGAGAAATAGCTTAAAAATAAGTTTCTGCTTATTAATGTCATCTTGTCCCCTGCCTTCCCTTTCTGTTTTTCTAGCTGCTTAGAGAAGCAGACCTTTTCTGAGGAACACTGGACTAGTGAGAAGGATGTTCAGTGTCCAGTTTGGTCACATTGGAACTTTTCTAAAGTGCTCAGCTCACCCTTGGGAAACGTGTGCTTTCTGGAAGCCTGGGATATGAAACAAGCAGAGGACAGCTGCGTTTAATTGTGGCTTATGTGCTCTTGTACTTTTTTTTCTTGTTAACTGCACATTTCCATAGTATTTTTTTGCTGCTGCTGCTTTGGGAGATACCTGCCCAAGTTCATCCTGTTACTGTCTGCACCCTGGGGGAAGGTTGGTGTGTCACCTGTGTGGATGTTCAGAATATCTGTGAGCACCTAGAGGGATACGCTGACCCTCAGAGTGTGCTGAGGTGTCTCAACTGTGTTAAACTAGACAGGAGCCAGAGCTTCCCTGGAGCGAAATGCTGAACTGCAGAGGGTGGTGCCAGGAGCAGCTGGAGGTATAGGTCAGAGGCTCAGTCCCCCCTCCTCAGGAGGTCAGCTGCCTGTGCCCTAGGGAGGTTGCAGTGAGCAAAGGCTCAATGGTTGGGAAGCAGGAGATGAGTTCTGGTGGGCAAGACCATTGGACTGGTCGGGAGGCAGCGGTAAGCATGGAGCATTTTTCAGCAGTGTGGTGCCTTCAGGACTCCTGCTTTCTCAGGAGTGGTGGAAGGGGTTCGAGTCTGGGGAGTGCTGGGTGCCTCCTCAGAAGGCATCTGAGCTCTGTAGGCAAAAGAAAACCCAGAAAAGTGAAGTGTAGAAGCCCAGGTATCAGCAGGATGGCTGGGGTGGACGTCTTGGCAGGGTTCCCTCAGGCCTTGGTGATCTGCGGTCTCAGGGAACGTTCTGGAGTCTCTTATACTCCCTTCCATCCCCTTTTGTTGCTCAGTGCTGAAGAGTAATGAGGAAAATAGCAGTACTTTCAATACTTCACGTGCCCTCTTCTCTGTCACAACTGTGTAGCAAAGGTAGGAATTTCTTTTGCTGGAAAGTGTTTCTTTTGTGTGTGTGGGGTGTGTGTATGCGTAGGAGTGTCAGAATATTTTTTAAAATTCAAATTAAAACCTTTTGGAGAAGTCTAGGACATTTTGGTTCTAGTCCTAGGTCTGGGAACGTTCTTGATAGCGTTTTACATAGAACCGAGTGAACTCCGGGTAGCAGTTGGTCCGATAGGGTATTCAGAGCTGCTGCCAGGGCACAGCGTTCCTGCACGGAGCAGTTGTGGGCAAGTGGCAGGGGCTTTCTCGGCCCTTAATGTGATTTCAATGCTCTTCATTGCGCTACTGTTGTAAGCTGAGCTTCCCCACTGGAGCAGGTGACAGGATGTTTTGAGGATTTGGTAGAAGATGCAGTGTGAGGAGTTGTGAGGGTGAGTGAACCTGTTGGTGGTTGCTGCTGCTTCCTCTAGAGCAGGGGTTCTCAAACTATGGCCCGAGGACATTTATCCGTGGGGGGTGAGGGGGCGTGTTTTAGCCTCTGGTGCTGCCGACTGGTCCTGGCCCCCAGTGCGCATGTGTGGAATGTGCGTGCCGCCTTCCCTCTGTCTCTCCGCTGCTGGTGCCTTTTGCCTGACGTCTTGCCCGCAGTGCGCATGTGTGGAATGTGCGCTGCGCTCTCCGACTCACCTTCCTCCTGTCTTGTCTCTCGACTCCTTTCAGTCTCAGGTGAGACAGCTTGCCTGTGCAGAGCCTGCTGCTGCCTGAGGACTGGGGTAAGAACAAGTTAGGATTTATTTTTTTTTTGAAGTTAGGAGGTCTGTTTTTTTTTTTTTTTGCAGTTAGGGCCTTTTTTTGTGGTTAAGGGGGGGGGGGGCTTTTTTTCCTGAAGTTAGGAGCTTTTTATTTTTTGCCCATAAGGGGGTGCCGTTTTTTTTTCATTTTAATAATTGTAATTGGTTTTGTTTGCAGTTCTTTTATTTTTGTTTTTGGAGGGCGTTTTTTGGACCCAAAA